>JAAXYW010003164.1:0-12530 GCA_036851895.1 Orthonychiurus folsomi | reverse complement strand
GTCCGTCCGTTTCACCATCCCTCCAAAACCGCTCGTCGCATCCGATGGTTCACATCCCATCCTCGATGCCTCTCCACTCCATGCCTACCTCACTCTATCCACACCACACAAGAACAAAAACGCAAAACAGTCAAATTTTGCCGCTCATACTCGTTACATGTTAGAGCCAATCAATTATTTAATGCTTGTCATTGTTATGATTTGTTTCGTTACTTTAAGTTTAAAGCTTTAAAGTTTCAACACAATGAATTATGAAAAATAATTTTAATATAACTCAAGAACCGGATTGAAATGACTAGAAAAACTTTCGGTTTGAAAAGATAGCAAGCCAAGTAATTTGTTCAAGTTAGCGTCAAAAAACACTTATCTTGCAATTAGCTTTTCGGTCTGTTCATATTTTGGCAAACATGAAAAGTGGGATGGCCGGTACTGGGCTTAAGGGTAGGAATTTATCAATTTCATTGCTCTTCTAGCATTTATCCTTATAGGTGATTTAATCTTTCAAAGTGCTAAGTTTTCCACTTATGGGAAGATTTTATGAGCACCCAAGGCCTTAGCCACTCTTTCTAGCAATAGTATAGTATTAAAGTTAAAGTATACTTCCCAGCCCGAGAGGATTATTTTTGCTGACTAAAGATGGTAGGTAAAAGTTGGGGAAAAGTGATGGATCCCTGCAAACTTTTTTATGATCGTAAATCGAATAGTTCAGTCTTTGTACGCATAAAATCGGCAATCCTTTCGGAAAACTTGTTCTTCAAGAATTATGCACGCCCCACGTACATTACAAGGAAGACATTTAACATTTAGATTTTATAGTTAATATGACCCACATTTTGCAGGAATCATAAAGTTTTCCAAAAATTGTGCAATTCCTTCGAGGGTCCTTCATGGACCATGCAATTTAATGTTATATCTTCTTCCCAGACGGCTTTCTCCAGCAGCTAATAGCATAAATCAGCTTTTATGGTTTTTATACTTTCACTGCCGGACCCGCCCGACACAAAGTGAACTAAATTTGAAATTCCCTCTATTCTTAACTCAAGTGAGTAGAGTGCATGAACTCGTACCTCGTACGCACGTACTAGTTTTCTCTTACGGATATTCTGTAATTAACCAATTTAAATGCGATCCCCTCCCTGATTTCAAGTATGTTCATGGCTGTGTTACATTTACGAGCTACGCTACAATCTCCCATTTTCCCTTGAGCGAAGTCCAACTACTTTTTTATCCGACTAAAATCAAGGAAGGATTATATATACGACGAGACGATGCGACGGCGAATGGGTGACATTTTTTGGGTACAGGAAATCTGACTGGGCAGCTAGCTCGGAAATGGTAATTACCTGGCAGGTGGCCAAATCCTAAATCCCTGTGGATTTTCTGCAGGGAGACAGTTTTGTCTTATTCAGAAATGAGCCCCGTCCAGGATTTTCTCTTTGAGTATTACGCCGAGCTGCAATTTGAGAAAGTTTATCACTTTCTTTTCTTAGCATTGCGTGGGTGAGTTTGCCAATGAATTGGATGCATCATCATCATGTTTCTCATATAAAAGTTGGATCACGGCCGGGCCTAGTGTCTCTTCGTCTCGTCTACCCCATTGCGCATTGTATTGCAACTATTGTACAGGGAAACGCAAACTCAGCAATTCTTTTTGTATTTGTATTGTATACTTTCTTCGGGTAGATTATCCATGATTCCCAAGCGGGGACAAATCTTCTCGAGGGATCGTCATGGCAAATTTGACGCTTAAACGACACTTTTCTGCTCGATGATGGTCTGGTGTAAGAGGTGGGTTTTCATAGGGTGGATTTCAGAGGGTGCTGCTGAATGTTGGTTTCACAGGAATTTGTGTTGTGCAAACAAATTAGATCGTGGTTTTTTATTTGAGAATTTGAATATTTACTTTTCATATAATTTTTAAAGAAAATTAGGCTTTATTGTAGGAGTTCTATTAGAAAATCATAAACATCGGAGATGCTGATTGCTGTATTAAAAGGAACTCATGTTTTGCCAAAATTTTGCAGGCAGATCTGACCAAATTTGTGATTTTCCATTTGGAAACTTAAATGTTTTTTTTTTAAATTGTATAAATCTAATCAATTTGTTCGTTATTGTAGGAGTCCTTTTTCAAAAATTATAAATATATTCTATTTAACCATGCAAAACTACGTAGCGTTCGCTTAAAGGACATAACTTCGCGAAACAACTGAAGCCTTCCGCGGAAAAGGGGCCCATAATTTTTACCTGAAAATTGGGTTTGTTGCTCATAGCAAATAGCAACCGCTTTAAATTCAAACCAGAATTTGATACAAAATTGTTTGCGTAATGTAAACCGCCATAAGCAGTTTGAGAATTCTCCCTAGCTACGCTAATGATAATTTATTGACAATTCTAATGTTAGTCGCCATAAGACATTTGGGATTTTCTAATTTTGGGCAGAATTTACAATTTTTTCCGAAAAGTTTGTTGACAAAAAAATGTAATCAAAGAATACAAAAATTATGGGCCACTTTTCCGCGCAACACTTCAACTGTTTGCAAAACTTGATTGCAAATTTTGATAGCCTACTAATTGCTGATTTCAAATTCTATTTCTAAAAGCCACCCATTAAAACTTTAAGTTCGAAATAAAAAATCCTACTATGTTGTGTCGGGCATGTACAAGTTTAATGAAATCCACTGGGTCCAAGCTCCTCGTTCAATTTGCTGGAATTGGGAAACTTGGCTTCAAATATTCTACTCCTGGGATACATAATGTGAGTGACTGAGTGGACCGTCCGTCCGTCCATGTCTTGCACCTAATCACAAAGTTTAGGGATCCTTTTTTGCGACGTCGACATCGTCGACGTGTGAGTGCCCACCCCATAGTTGTCCGTTGTAACTTTTTTGCAACATTTCCCTACTCTCTTTGGGAATTGACAGCTCTAGTGCTTTTTCGGCTTCTCGTTTCAAATCTTGAGGTCGTTATCGGGACGGGAGTGCTTTTTTTCATGTTTGCACGTGTTCAAATGCTCGCATATGCTAGGGGAAGTTTTCTTGTAAATTTTTAATTTCACATTAAAAACTTTGTCGTTTGTCGTACGCAGCAAAGCTAACTGCTTGTTAAATTGACATTGACATAATATTTGTATTAGAAAGGAGGACTTGTCCCAGATGTCCAACTTTCATGTTAATGCAAATACACAGGAAACGCAAATGGTAACATAATCCATTATTCATAGACGTCAAACGCTCTTTGTAAAATCCTTCGTCCCTATTCACGGTTTTTCTTACGAAAACAATCCAATTTTTAAGAAAAAGCTGACTTTTTCGATTTTTAGTACATGCCCCTCGAAACCATACCCCCAATTGACGCTTAGCTTCAAACTACGCGTATGCATTGGAAGCAATGAAATGAAATGGAATGGAATCCACCGCACCACCTCTCAACACAAGGGCATTTTGTATGTCAAGATCCCTGGCTGTGTGTGTGTGTTGGTCCCTTGTGTTATTTTCGTCTTCAGGTCGTGTCTCCTTTTGATTCGCGACGACGACATGTACTACAGAGTGAGGGTGGGTGGCGCGGCGCGAGCGGTGATGCTTTTACAGATAAGCTCGGCCTCGCATTTCAATTCAATTTAATGAATTGAGTACGGCAGGCGTCTTTGTCGTCAAGAAGGAGAAAGTTTCTTCAGGAAAACGAAATGGGTTGAATTGTAGCCAAGCAAGTGGAGAAAACGGGTTCCCTGAAAATTGGGATCCTTTTCCTCCCCTGGTCATGACGGTGATGACCTATTGGGGAAATGAGAGGGCAAACACTTGGGTTACAACTGGATTCGTTATTTTTGCAATACATATCAGCATTTTAGCGAAACAAGGTGGTAAATTTGATGAATGGGTCGCAAATATTATATGCAAAATAGTATTGTCAAAACATTACGTACGTTGAATGTGACGAGTCCTCTTTTCTAAGGCGGGAAATTATAATATGCGAAATGAGTTTTCATAGTTTTGCAAATTATCTGCGTAAATACGGATACCTATCCTCATATTATCTATTATCTATAGGTTGCAAAACTATTTGCGAAATGTTACCTTAAATATGAAAAATCCCATGCATTTTTTATTTGCACAAGAATTTTCACATTTCTCAAAGTCGTACGTACATTAGCGCTGAATATGAGGGATTTCAAGTTTTCTACAGGTTGCGAATTCTACTTGCAAAAATCATATGTATGTATGCCAGACCCGAAGAATTTTATGCCTTTGCAAATGCTAAACGGAAGGAGGTACTATTCAACATAATCTCAATTTGAAAGATGCTTAGATACGGGCTTTTTCCCTGCCCACCAAATCCGACCACGACTACATAAAAAGGGATTTGAACATGAAGTTAGGTGACGGACAAGATGAGCCCCCAAAAGACCCATAGAATTCCTGTTTACCTGGGCCCTTTTCGAAGGAACTCCCGCGGGGGGAATGTAAAAAAAAAGTTTTGCAATTCTCCCTTTCATTGAAAGCAGTCGTGCAGGAAAAGAGCCGCTCGCTCCTGCCATTGCCATTGCATTCCCTTATCCCATGAATGCATGGCCGAGTGATTTTGAGTTCGTTTCCTGCCGGGATATTTCCTGCGGAGAAAGTTTCCTTTCCCCAATCCCGCGCCGTACGCGAACGTACGTGGGAATGAATGGGGAGCTGGGCGTCGTGTATGTTACTAATTTTGGATCCTTTGATCCTCTCCGCCACTTCTACGGACGTGGCCACTCATTAACGGCCGTATTGTACGTATTCCCGCCCACAGACAAGAATTCCAATACTGGGAATTAAGGATGAGCCCCTAGGAATTATTTAGGTTTATGGATAGGAAATACAATACAAGAAGATTTTTGATATGGAAAAAGTTTTTAGCCGGGGAAATTCAAAATATGAGCTTAGGACAAATTGTTCTTTAAGGATACGTAGTAATGCTACGAAATTTAAGCTGTATACGGTTTTAGTATTGTATTTTAATATTAGAGAACTGTGAGGTTAATTTTCACTCTATTCTTAATAAAAATTGAGTTCAATTTGCAAGAAATCACTAATGTGGCCTTTTCAGATGCACTGTATTGTTTCTTGGTGTTTCCAAACAAATGTGCATGCATTTATCTATTATTTCTAGTAAAAATTCTTAAGATTTCACCAAAATTTGACCATCTATGAAATCAGACTCAATTGGCCGGAATAATTCTCTTCCGCATTGAAATCAACCGTCCAAATCACGTCATAAGCACGTCTCAAATGCATTTTTTCAACCAAGACTAACTCGGAACATACGCGCGTCTTTCAAATTAAATCAAGCAAGGAAATTACGTCATCCACATCACATTCACACAACATAACACTGCACTGCATAGGAGTAGGAGTTACGAACGTAGTGCGAATTCTGATTGCTTGTACAATTGGTGGTTGGTGGGCAAACAAATTTATTTGATGATGAAGTTCCCTTTCCTCCTTGTGCTTACAAGTTTATGTACTTAGCTTTAATTAAGATCCCTGTGTAAACGCCGCCGCCGCGCCGCGGCCGCCGTGGCGCTTCTTGGCTTGTAATGAACTTTTTCCCCCTGCACCGCGCGCGCACTGCATTGCATTGCCGGAAGGAAAAGTTTGCAAACATCTCTGTCTATATACACTTTCTTCCTATTATAATTTACATGGAGTTCAAACATAAGGCGCTTAAGGGAGTGGAAGTACCTACGTACTTTTCCATTCGAATTCACTAGAATTCAATTAAGGGTATCGCCGCACCGCCACGTACGTGGGAAGAACATTTTGAGGAATTAACAAGAAACTAAGCAAATACTACATGTAGGCATGGAGGAATTTCCTCCCATGCCATGAATCTTTTCTCTTTGAAATTCCAAGACGAAGGCGTGCGCGGCGTGGCGTGAGCGTGACTCGATCTTTTTTCGTAGAAGAAATTTTTTTATTCATGTTGAGGTGTACGGTACGAGACTTTCGCTTGCTTTTCTTTCAAGTCAAACAATTTTTTTTGCATTTTGCCGTAGGGGAAGGATCCATGGGATGTGATACGCGATTCTTTAAACTAAAAGTGTATGTAAGAATACTAAATGGAATGGAAGCGGTATAGGCGAAGACGGTGAGCGGTGGCGGTTAAGAATAATATTTAAAAGAGCTGGGGAGGAAGATGAAGAAGGCTGACTATGACTGACTGACAGCCAAGAAAAGAATAAACAAAGGAGAGAAAAACTTAACTTGGGATATGGAAATCAGGTGACAAAGGCAGCGGCTCCCCGTGGTGACGAGAACTCAACTTTTGGTGGGCGGTGGGCGTGACGGTTTGGCAGTTTTAATTATGTAAATTTTGACCCGATTTGCTATGGAACATTTCCAGCTCTACGCACGTACGTTTCGTACGCATGCGATGGAAATTGGTCGTAACTTTAGTTTTGATGGATAACATAAATTGGAATGTAAGAAAAACAAAAGAAGGACGAACATTTTTAATTTCAAATTTCTGAGATCTGAACTGGAATTCGGATTTGAATCATTTCTTAAATAGAAACATTGGTGTCAGATTTTATGGATGTTTTGCAGGTAATTAAATGGACAAAAAAACCCGCAGTTACATTTGTCTATTTTCCTGCCTACGAAATATGCAGGTCTAATGTAATGTATTATCGGCTTTCTGAGTAATACAAACAAACACTCTGTTCTTTTTTCTCACAATTAAAGCATAGAAACTTAATTTGTCGTCTTGAATTTTATGGGTAACATTCGCACAGGCCATAATGTGCATGAATAGTTGGGGGAAATTGAGACGCGCCGTTCTGGTCGTCGTCGTCACTGAAGATGACACGACACGACAAGATAAGAAATTCGACGAGTGTGGAATCCGCGCGTCTTCCGATTTCCAGAAATAAATACAAATAACATTCAGCCCTGGTTTGCCACGCTTGAGGGGACATGTGTTGCTTGGATGCAAATTGAATTTTAGGTTTAAGAGGGTTCTCACATTTCAACCTTTCCCCGTACCGTGGATCCTCTTCTTTTCTTCAAGAGGTTTGCTCGGCTTGGCGTAGAGCGCTTTCCCCTAGCATTTACTATTGCTAATGCTCCAGATGGCCCGGCCCTCCTTACAAAAAGTCTGAATTGAAATTTATTTACAATGTCACTTGACGACAGGATTGACGACGCTGCTACTCTTTCCTTTCAATGAAAAGAAATTGGGCACCGTCGTCGCCGGTCTTGGCTCTCGTGAATAAGAAAACTGAAATTGAAGTGGACCGTCGATGGTAAATCCAATTGTTTGCTTTATTTCCTATTTTACTCAAGTACGACGACGTACGGCTCGGCTGTAGTATACATACATACAATGTTCAAGGTCAAGAGTTTTCATCCTCATTTTGTAAGATCCAGGATTGGAGAAAATTCTTACTTGTTAGGTCGAAATAATTCTAATTTTCAAAATATTTGCTTGGTTCGTAGTGGTGTAATTTCAAAAAAAAATAGATTCAAAAAGTTCATTTAGAATTTTAGCAATCAAGAATTTTGACTCCTCGTCCATTTTTGCAAAGTGATAACTTATTTCAACACAAGGATTTTGCAATCTTTTTGCACCGTCGTCGCCGGTCTTGGCTCTCGTGAATAAGAAAACTGAAATTGAAGTGGACCGTCGATGGTAAATCCAATTGTTTGCTTTATTTCCTATTTTACTCAAGTACGACGACCTACGGCTCGGCTGTAGTACATACATACAATGTTCAAGGTCAAGAGTTTTCAACCTCATTTTGTAAGATCCAAGATTGGAGAAAATTCTTACTTGTTAGGTCGAAATAATTCTAATTTTCAAAATATTTGCTTGGTTCATAGTGGTGTAATTTCAGAAAAATAGATTCAAAAAGTTCATTTAGAATTTTAGCAATCAAGAATTTTGACTCCTCGTCCATTTTTGCAAAGTGATAACTTATTTCAACACAAGGATTTTGCAATCTTTTCATAGACAAAATTACATTTGAAAGTTTTAAGTTCATGAATTCTTACATTTCTTTGATCTTACACCCTATTTCTTAGGTAATTGGATTTCGCCATATTAGAAAATAGAATGAATCCATATAACGCCGCGCAAGATAGAATCGTCTCTATTTCTCATCCATTCCTTCTCAAAATTTTGATTTGAGGTTTTCGGATATTTATGGGCTGGCCGTGCCGTGACGTTCCGATTCCCTCCCCTCTTCATATCAAGGCTAATAAAAAGAAGCTATAATAAAGATCTGTGGATCCTATAATATCCGCCAAAGGGAAAAGTTGGCTACTTGTTAGCCCTCGTCTTTGAAATTTATTACATTTTTAATGAAAATCCTCTTCCCACGCCACAGCATGGCAAAATTCTGGATCCACTTATACTCAAACTCGGACACGGGTAATAATCACAGAAAAAGCTCTCATAAAATACTTGAAGAAAGCCGGGAATCTTGAGACATTTTTAGAAATCTTAGCAATTTAGCTCAAAAAAGTTGGTTTGCGGCTATAGAATTCCTTTGACTTTAGAAATTACCTACTGCGTGGCGTGGCGTATGAAATATGCCATGGTCGTAGTACACGCGGCACATTATGTATAAGCATACGGTTGGATTTATTGCATTGAAAAGTAGTGGAAATTCGAAGACGACAGTGGGAAATCCGACACTGAAGCATTTTTCTCAATCCTCGAAGATGAGGAAGTGTGACCGAGTACAATTTTCATGGAAAGGTGGATTTTGGGCGGCGGCGCGGCGACGACTGCCAGAGCCCAAAATTCATAACGGAAATTGATTTGATTTATGTAGTCAAAGTGTCAGAGTGGGCGGGGTAAATGAGATGAGCATGGGATCTACATATATTTCACTTTGTCACAGACCTTGGCACAAAATTGCATTACATGACATGAAATTCCTTTGGTGGGCTACTTACTCCAAATATTCTTATGTCGCATGTTGTAAGATTACGAAGCTTTAGAAAACTATAGCAGTCTGCTTGAAGAATTTATCATGAGTGATGTGATGAATATTGCTGTGCAATAATTTGAGCTTAAAATTTCAATATTCCAAATGTTGTGTGACGTTTTATTGGTTTTGACACAATTGAAGTTTCGTCTTCCACACCTTTTGCGGATTGGCGAAGGTTAGTTGTAGGCTTGATACGTTTGCGAAATATTGTAGTTTGTGGACGTTATGTGGGTTTATTGTGCGTTGTGTGTAGCAGCCGCTTTTTTGGATCTCTGCTTGTAGAGATTATTGTAATGTTACGGTTACGTAGTATTTACTGTATCGATTTTGTATGTCTGTAAATAAATTCGTCGTCACCAAGGGGGCGAGGATTAATGCATGCGCGTAGTGCTGTGTGCTGTGTGTTGCTGTACGGTACAGTGCGGCGCGGTGCCATTCCGTGTGATGCGTTGCTACTGCAAATGCGTGTGTTGCTGTGGTACGAGACATTATTGAATTGGGGCAGAGGCGTAGTGTAGTCAGGCGCGGGATGCGTAGCGGAAATTGGAATTTAATTTTGACTTTATTTATTTCAGAGTTAACTTTTCAAATTGGTGCTTTTTTTAATGTGGGAAATGCTGAGATCTATAATTTAATTCATTTTGCTGATACATTGTGTAGTGTTATTGGCATTGGCTGAATTTGACGGAGGTGGTCAGGTAGGAATTTAAAGGAATTGGAGAGGGAGGATTGAGGTGGTAAGGGGATTTAGTAATGGGGGTTGTGCTTAATTCATTTTGGTTTAACTTTATGCGAGTGGTGTTGGTTGTTTTATGTACCGCAAGCAAAAAAGGCCAGCGGAGCTGGCCTCCTGCGCAAGTTTACTATGCGCATGCATGCTGGTAAAAAAAAAGTGCCGAAAATTAGCTTACCTTACCATACGTTCGGTCGCATGCGCATTCACACTATTCAAGCTTTTTTTTGTAATCCCAATAACATTTTAATTTTTGAAATGTAAAATGAGAATCTTGATTTTGATTAAAGTGTTACAGCATCTATAGACTCACAGTAGCAATTGGTTGTTTCTCCGTACAAAGTGCATTGGTAGCCCTGTTGATCAAAACCACCAAATTCCTTGGCTCCGATGCTGCAAGGTTTAGAGCAAGGTGTAAACGTTTGGGTCGCATTCCTTATCTTCCGCGCATTTTGTGATCTACAAAATGGAAGGCTCTATTAATACATTTTTTTTTGCAAAATTTGCCGCCATGATGTGAAGTGAAATTTCTGTAAGGCTAACAAATTACCGAACAACTTCTTTTTCTCCTCGCTGCTATTTGTTTTGACGAGTTTTCCCCTTTCAAATTCCCCTCACAATCAAATGGGAGCGACAGCAGGCACAAAATCCTAAAAGAAATTTAATAGAAATTAAATAGTTAAAGGTTAAATATTCTATCTTGTAGCACTACCACTTACACAAACTTGATCATGAGAGATGAATACATGTTGCCAAATACCAGTTATCAAGATGCAGAAGCAAAGTAGCCAGAAGTCACCGTTTACAAAAGTAAGAAAAGAGCTATCATTCTCGCCTATATATACTATAATCAAATGTGAACTGATGCAAATGTGATATGCAAAATTAACCTATAAAAGTGTGATTAATTTCTACATTCTGTATTAGTATTTATTATTCTTGAAATCTGACTATTAATTATAGCGGCCTCGTTAATGATGCTTTATTGGGAAAGCAAATCTACCCGCAACTGCAGTGAGTTGTATTCATTCCCAGATATTCATTTTTGGCCAAGTCCAAATTGTAATTAGGTATTTTCAGCCCGCCTTCTTAATTTGTGTATACATGTCCATACCATTTAATTGACGCAGTACTTTTTATACGCTACAAGGTTTGAGACTCTAACGTATTCCGCAAATTTGGAACAAGTGAATTCCACATTTGACACGAATGGGATGCTATTGTCCACCGAAGAGTTGCGAACTCTATAATAAATGTTTATTTTGGAAGACGCACGCGCTCACACGCACACAAACATTCGAGTCCACTAAAATGTAATCAGCAGTATTGTTAATTTCTCGACATCTTTCCAGCAACAAATATTAGAGTATATTCATTCATAGTAATTTGACTCAATTTCTAACAATTTGTAATGCCTGCAACTGTCCGTGGATTTTATTTCAAAATTAGGATCTCACACACTTGAATCCACGTGCACCCTTTCGTTATTTGTTGTGCAGCCATACACAACCCAGTGTCAAGACCCTTCCATAGTAAAAACAAGACGTATAAGGCGGGCTGCTCTGCTACAGCAGCCGCTCTAATAATTATATACTATGTAATCGGACAATTGTACCCTTTCCTACCATTAAGACATTGAAAAATGAATGGATCCCCCAATTATGAGAGTATGTTAATTTTGAATTAACATTTATATGTTAGCCCCAATTTGCTTTCTAGAATTTTTTTAAAATTAAGCCAATCGTATTGATGTTTTGGGATTTGGCTCTGATTAGTGGGTTTCTTTTGAAAAACTCACGGAACGTATGCGAAATGTTGTAGTTTCGCACAAGAATGGAAATCGATGGCCCAAGGGAAACACTGGACACGTAATCAATAATACAGAATATTGCTGGTCACATTCGTTGGATATTGTAAACATAGAATGCATTCACTAGATTGCATTGAAAGATTGACAAGACATATAAGTCCATATAGATAACTGTCTGCTACAAAAAGTGCTACATATTTAAGCTAATGGTTTGGAAAATTTGCTTGCATGCAATAAGGAGTGTAAAATTGGATTGATTTGTTGCTGGAATGGTATGCGAAAAGCTATAGTTTAAGAATGGAATAAAGTCACCCACCCTGCACCATTCGCTGCAAGAATGGAAATTTGTTAGGCAACATTGGCCAAATCGCCAGAACTAACGAGCAAACCGGGAATTGTAATTTAACATGGATCCCTTCAAAATTGGTCAAATATTTATTTTGCGCCACATGGTTTGTCTTGTGGTTATCAACGTTGATTGTATGCGAAATGTTGTAGTTTCGCACAAAATTGGGAATGAGGGTTCAAGAGACTTCTGTTCCATTGAGGGCAAAGGTTCAATAAATCAAAATGACGGCCAATGCATTCAACACTAATATCTCAATAAGCTATGCCCCGCAGTCGAATTTCTTGTGTTAGAAAATGCTCAATAAGGAAATTATAATTTTACCGAGCAAACAAATAACACGACTTTAATGTCTATAGTCTTTACTGCTTCAAGTGTATGACTGTTATTGGCGTATATCGTATGCGAAATATTATTAGTTTCGCACCAGGATGGACATCATGCCTATGACCAACCCCAGTGTCAAACACAACAGACTACAATTGTAAATCCAAAAAAGGCAAGAAACTTAAATATTTTTCTCATTCCTCGGAGTCGGTAGAAAATAGAATCCAATGGCTGAATTCTTGACAATTAGTATTGATAATTTTCGTAAATGCAAATTTTTACCAATACTAGTTCTTCCGAATGACTAAAATACCAAAACTTTTCTTGCCTCGGATGTCATAGTTTAGAC
>JAAXYW010003163.1:0-12530 GCA_036851895.1 Orthonychiurus folsomi | reverse complement strand
AGTACGGAGTATGCACACATCCAGCCCGGCAGGCAAAAACCTTGCCCGGGATTTTTTGGATTAAACGCGCAATATTTTATAGCTGCTCGCTTAACCTATTTTGAGTGCGTATGGATGAAAACCTATTTTTATTGCCCACTATAAACTGAACTACTGTACTGTACGTATGCTCGCCAAGCCTCAATTCCTAAGTAGAGCATGTATAATGCCGTGTTTCTTTCACTCAAAGGCACCCGTGTTTAGTTCCGCTCCATTTGGTCTCCAGACTTTTTGCACTGAATTCAATTCCACAAGGTTCAATGGATCACAATCTTCTCCGCCGTTGTAGCCAACATCAAAGAAAGACTTTTATCCTCCCAGTAAAATAGACAAGGAAATAGGCATGCAGTATGTTATTTGCACAATTTATTAACAAAATGGTACTTTCAGAAGTCTGGAGGCAAATTTGCGTATGAATTTGATTCATGCCTTGCCTGCATTACAGTTTATTTTTGTGCAATAATTTTTCAAAAAAACAGCGAATTAAGCCGATGGCTCGCCCGTCCCATTGAAGAATTTGTATCCCAGAGACAGACTGTAAAATATTTGAGATGTCACCGCTCGGATCCAGTCAAGTTCGAATACAAAAGTTGTAGTTGCTGGGAAAAGATAAATCAAATCCAGCGCAATGCTCATAACGTTAAGAACTTGACTTGAGAGGCTTTCAAAGAGTTTAGAATGTGTCCTCGGAGGAAACTGAGGAGCAAACGGATTTCCCTCAACTATGGCTCCCTCTTAATAATAATGCGGGAGCACCGAATCCTCCTTGAAGAACCTAGCTAGGCATAGGTGCACTTAACATTGGAAGTGGGTCTTTGCGTGATGCGTTGCTTTCAAAACATTCAGATTAAAGTCGTAATTCGATGATTTAAGAGCCAAGGTGTCAAAATCCATCTAGTTGGATGAAAATCTGATAATATTTTTGGGGCCTTGTGAGAAAGTGTAGAAGAAATCCCGAAAACTAAAACCAGCCTTAGTTTATATAGACTTTACTAAAAGAGGGAGCAAGGCATTTAGGTGTACGAAAATACAAAGAAAAAGAAAGTGATATCCAGTCAGGGTAAATCGAAGTTCCAAGACCAGACGCTCCCCGGTATCGGTTTAATTAGAAACACAGATGGCACACCCGTACAAATAATTTGAAGGGAAGTCATTCCCTACAAATCCACCACATCCTTGTACTTTTTTACGCCCGCACATTACTTACGTATTGCAAACTACAATTGCCGCTCTCAAAGGTAAAAGCTTCTGTTTGAACCATCGTAAAGTGCCTGATTTTTCCGCCCTTTTCTCTTACGGTGCTGGGGTTGGACGGTGTGTAACGTTAGTAAGGCACCTCTAGGCGATTACACAAGATCAGCTCGTCTCGTCTCCGTTTCATGATGAAATAGAGAGATACTTTTCCCAAGGGAGTGGTAAAAGTGTGACCACACGCGGCACGCGGCTTCGGACGCCTCCTTGTTTCAAGGAACCGCATGCTATCCACCTCAGGCGGACAAGGGGTTTGCGAAAATCTAACGGAGAATCAGAAATAACCATTAACGGTGGGAGTGAGCTGAGTTGGATGGAGCTGGGCAAGTGAGGTAGTTAAAAAGATATTCCGACATAAATCTTTCCTTTTCCTGAAGGATTTTTTTTTATTAAATGGAAGACAGGCATTTTTGCAATATACTTTGAAATTAATTGATCCTGAGGTAACCTTCTGTGTTCAAAATCAAGCTGTGTGGAATTAATTGTGGGACCCATGAATGAAATGGGAAAATGGTATTACAATTTTATAGAAAACGGTAACGCACAAGATCAATAGCAAGTTTCATCATTAAAACACGATTCAGATACTCAAAAATAGATTTTCCGTTATTAAATGGGCAAATCTTGTCGCATTGGTGGGCAAGTCAACTGATGCGCGTTTGATTCCGGTTTTTAATGTTTTTATACGGAATCCTGCAAAGTAAGGGAGGAAACGCTTTATGTTCAAAATAAAGTGTGATGATTTTGTTCCGCCGGCCTCAAATGAAAGGAAACGTCAAATCCATAAAAAATACAAAAGGATTACCATTTCAATACTAGAGCGCATATTTTGTGTGCTTTTTATTTTACAACTCCTTCCCGTCAAGTCAACGCCGCCCCAGCCCCAGCTCAGCACGCGTCATTTTTATGTGTTATTTGCCCTTCACTTCCAAAATTTTTTTACGCCATGCATCCCTTCAAATTCTAGTCTAGACGAGATATTTTCTATTTCCCTTTCCATTTGTTGTGAGTGGAGAAAGGAGGAAGGTGTTTTATGGTGGCTTTCAATCTTTGCTTTTATTTGCGTGCAGACGCGTAGGACCCAAAGGAGAATAAATTCTGGTTGTAAACCCAACCCACCACCTACGCATTCTGCGGACATTGAATGCGCATTGAGTGCATTCATCTTGTATTTGCTTACTAAAACACATACATTTATCAAAATATTTATTTTACAATCAGTAAAATTTGGTTTACCCTCCCCAAATTGAATTGCTTGAACTTGAAGATATTTTTAATGTGATATTTATAACAAATGAGCGCGGTTTCAGTCCAATTAGATTGCAGGTAAGACCCGAACACGTGAATCTCATTAAGAAACTCCCAAATCTCTTCGTATTACTTGCAAAACTTCACTGAAGAATTTTCTTCATTCAACATTTTGTACACCGTTCCACAATAGAATGTTATGCCCTACCGACCCTAAAATATACACGTGGGCCTTGTACAGCCTCACAATAAATTTCACCGAACTTGCGCTATTATGTTAGACGCAAATGTAAAAGAACACAGAGGATCTGCACTCCTTAGAAAATTCGCAGTCGCAAACCTATTCTTCCGCAGTGGTGGGTCCTTTCAGGTCAAATTTACAATGGATTTATCCCACCTGTACAATACTATACACCATGCATGCGTTGAGCAAGAACCCGTACCAACTTGGACTTTCTTTCGTAACACATTTGCATGACTATTATTCCACACCTTTGGATTTTACTTTCACTGGGGAAATTGTACACCTTGAAAACTAGGTAATANTCCACACCTTTGGATTTTACTTTCACTGGGGAAATTGTACACCTTGAAAACTAGGTAATACGAAAAGCGATTTTACATACAATAAAACGGATTATAGGGGTTTTAGGGCAGGAGATACGCGCGCGGTTACATTAATAAATCAGATGTTAGCAATTTTTGAAGTAAAATTTCGACAAACTCGGAAATAGGATATCGTAGACATTCAATAACCCAGAAAGCAAGTATGGCTTGAATTTGAAAGCATGTGAAGTTGACACGTCCAGTCCGATGCATTCTTTGTATCTTGGCTATGCTGAAACAAGAGTGGGTCTATTGGGAATACAAAACGCGGACTCGCAAAACGTGGTCCTTCGTTTTTTGGAAATAAAACCGTTCCTTGCTACACCTCGTGTAACCTTCAATGGAATTCGTTTCCGCCCGTGTAAAATACAAATTCTTTCGGCTCTTCGATTAGATTCCGTGACTGGGGTAGGGATAGGGGCAAATTGTCCTAGGATATATTGATGGCGGTACTTGTTTGAAAATATTTTTACTCGCCTCGTTCCGTCCAAATCCAAAGACACGCCTGGATATGATGTAAGGAAACTGGGTCGGTCGGTAGGTATTCCGCTTCGAAGGGAAAACTTTTAGAGGGCGGGATATTTGGAGAAAGTGGAGTTTGAGAACGTATTCTCATCTTTCCTTCTATTCCCAAAGGATTTTCACACCTTTTTCCCTTTCCAATGAAATGTATTGGTTGGGAATGACGCAACATTACGTCCCTTTATCTCTGTATCCCATGCCAGTCCTCCACTCCTTGATAGCTTTTCTTTTTTTTGTAGAACGAAGCGACAGTTTTTCCCAGCGAAGCGATGGAGTTTAAAATGATACAGTCTGAGAATGATTTATTTGTAGGACAAACCTCTATCCTTAAATGCGAAAAACAAGTTTATTTCTGAAGCTATATAACTTTGTTTTAAGTTTGTTAACTTTTTATTGTTTTTTCTGATATGTTTGCAGTCGAATTTGAATGGCCTCTACGTTGAAGGAAATGGACGCCAGGACACCTACGCAACTGGGATAAATTGGTACACGTGGCATGGCTATTACTACTCACTCAAGTCCACGGAAATGAAGATTAGACCAAGAAATTTTAATTTATAAAAAAAATGGTAATATTTTTGTTAATTAGTCGAGATGTGCCATTGCCATTTCATTTGTGAATATCCACCATGGGTAATAAAGTAATAAAATTTGCTTCATGTAAAACCAGTGTTGCGTACAGCTTTTATCGATCCAATTGATGTATAGTTTTGATCTCATTCAATTCGAGTCAATTTGGAATTGATTTTGAAGATTAGTATAACAAACATATAGGAGCACATAATCTGGAAGAAGCAGCATTAGGGCGTCGAAATTAAGTAGTCGCTGCAGGTCGTTCATAGTTAACGAGTCGACGACCAATCCTTTGTCTATTATCCATGACCCGTGCAAATAATTTTGTTGATACGCGATGCAGAGTTGGGGCAATCTTACGTAGGATAATACAGGCAGCTAAAACCGGGTATGTGAGATTTCGAGTGTTTACATCAGGAACTGAAAATTGCATACAAATATGTTTGTTTATATTCATCAAAGACAAAAAACTTAAAATTCAGTAGGATCAAATAGAAAGTGCATCTGGGAACTTACTGAGAAGCGGTACTATACTGTTGCCAATCACGTAGGGAACGGCAAGGGCCAGGCAAAGGCGAACTACAGAAGGGACTACCAATGCACGCATGATAAAAGTCAAGTTTATTTGTCGTAATCCATAAGTGTGAATCTGCAAACATAGGAATTGTGTTATAGTTAAATGGTGTGATAAAATTTTGGACCAAATCAATTGTTGCATTACTCTATCAAGAGCACGACGCAACCAATTGTGTTGTGGAAACAACAATCCAATTTCATAGACAGCCCTAGCCATCCACATTCCTATTAACCAAATCACTTCTGGAACGTAGATGGGGGATCGAGTGGACTGAATTTGAATGTTCATGAACATTTTGTACAGCAGGCCGATGAGGTATGGAATAATTCCGATAATAAATGGCGCTGCAATAATAGCTTTAGCGACCTATAATAGAAATGTGGGGTTTGTATTAATAAAGAACCACATTTAAATGTGTTTCTAACCGGCACAGCCCAATTTTTTAGAATGCTCCTGCCGTTTTCACGTCTGATTGAAGTCCGTGCATCAATGAAGGTAAACATGTTCATGATACACCTTATCACAAATGTCCCCAGGATAAATGCCGTTAGATCATGAATTGGGTCATCAACGGATTGTAACAGATACTTCAAAACCAGTCGTCCAACGGCAACTAGTTAAACAGTATATTTTTTACAATAAAAATTTCTGTCAAGGGTAAGTTAATTAAACTATACTTCTACACTTGGCATATTAGAATATTTTACCTGGTGCTGTCACTACAAATATCCCAAGCAAAGTTAATGAGATGCATGCAGATACCAGAAGAATGGACACCTTCAAAATTATAAAATAGTACGATTCATCTTAAAATATAATTAACTCATATCGACATGTTCCATTCTTCAAGAGTTACCTTCACATAAAGATGGCGTGTTTTCAAATACGGTTGAGCCCTGAAGGGCTCATTTAAACGGAGGCGCGCAAATGCCATATTAATAGAGAGAAGTTGAACTCTCATCTGTCGCCAACGAATTTGCGCACGGATTGTCACAACTTTCGGGTCTTCTTGAATGAGTTCTGTGGCACTAGTCTCCGAGATAACTTGGCTACCAGCACTTTCATTAGTCACTTCCTGTATATCTTCTTCAGGGAAGCCAAAATTAACTTCTGGGAATAATTCCGCCAATTGTTCTTTCAAATCCGGATTCTATACAAATGATATGTTTGCAATACTAAATACATTAAATAAATAATCACAAACATTACCGTGCTTACAATGATTACTTGTTTATATTATCATTAAGATTTGTATAGCATACTTCTAATTGCTAGTGATAATTCAAACCTGGCCCAACTTACGTTGATTAAGTCTTGATGACATATTTCTCCAAGCAGAAATGAATGAATACTTAAGAGCTGAGCCATAGTAAAGCACCACTTGCGAGTCAACCAGAATATTTTTGTGCAAAGCCCAAATACGTCATGGAGAGCAGCCGATAACCAGATGTTTTTTAACAGTACCTCAAGGGACAAAGCTTCCAACAATGTACTATTCCTAGATTGCAGTTGTAGTTTAGATTCGAATGAAGTGTTAGAGGAATGCCAAATGTGCGTTTCAGCATAATGCTTACTCTTTCGAAGTAAATTTGTAAGGTAAGAAGTCTAGCCAGTATACACTTGACCAAATTACTCGGAAGCCAGAATCCAAGAAGAATGAGTGTTCCAAACATTATAATTGCCAACAGAAGCCGATGCACATGAATGTACAGTGGATAATTAATCATCTGAAAATTTAAAAACAAAATGCACTCAGTAGACATTGGATGACGATGTTACTTAAATGTGTTCATATTAAGGTAACGCAGCCTACTTCATGGATTGGATTGTAATCCGGACCTCTCCAGTTTCTCAAAAACCAAAGGGCTCCAGGCCGAAGAACATGTCTGAGGATTTGCTCAAACCAATGAAAAATAAAAAGGTAAACAACTCCGTAGATCCAGAAGAAGACAATTTGCAAAAGCGGCGACCCGGTGAAACTAGTTTTCCAGATCCTGAAATACAAACACAAAAATAAAATTCAGTGTATATGGCAATTTGTTACGTCACACCTTAATTGTTGAATTAAACAAAGGCAAAGAGCATATGTTCAACCACCATCCACATAAAGCAGGAAATATGCCAAATTCAACAATTGCGAGAATACCAACTTTTACAATCAAGAAGAAATAACCCCACACGGCTCTCGGGAAACTAAATTGAAAAACAGAATAGGGATTTAAAGTACAATCCCATTTTAGTTGGTTTAGCTTTGTCGTTTTATGTAGCCGTAGTAAATGTAATCTTACTTTTGAGGAGATGACCTTAAGTACAGCAAATAAAACAGGAACCCAAACAAGCAATATCCGCAAAGTAGTGTAAAGACGTGTTCCAACTGCTGAAAAGAGTCCACCCTCTCAAAGTTGGTAAAATACAATGCAAAGAAACCCAGACGATACGGGCAATATTCTGGATTTAAGGTATTCAAAATTAAAATTTAATCTGGAATTGTGGAATCGTTATTTTACCAAATACAAAGACGACGAAGGTGTTAATAATAACAAAGAGGGCCACGGTCACAACGGAGGTACTTCCCCATGCTGCACGACCAAATCTATATCCTCTGTTTAGAGGGCCATTATCATCTTGAGCGTTTGCATTTGCAATAGCAATATTAACAGCCTGCTGGTTGTCAAAGTTAGCCCTGAGTTCAGCTATAATCTCTAGAAGCCGTTCGACGGTTTTCCAAATTCCTGTGTGCACGTAAGACGTTATTGACTTCTGCGGCGCCGTTTGCCAAACCAGGTGCAACATTGGCGGCGTCATTGGCCAAAACAGGTCCAACGTTGGCGGCGCCATTGGCCAAAACAGGTCCAACATTGGCGCCGTCATTGGCCAAAACAGGCGCAAAATTGACGGCGCGAGGAATTCTCTTTAAATGTAAACATTGCAATAGATAAATTAACATTGATGCTCAACATATTTGTAATAATGCTGTTTTTACCATAGGAGCGTTTCGAAGCCATACAGGCACATTGCTATCAATCTGTTCTATAATGCCGCAAGCACTGCTCACCACGACTGTTGAACATATGATTTGGAATAGCCCGCGGAAAAGATCCGCTGTTAGATTATCACTAAAGTTATAGTTATAATATTAGTTACAATGTAACACCAAGTATCGTAGTACTAAATACTAGCATAATAAACTAATCATATTTTACTCACAGTGAGACAAGGTCAAGGTATGCTGAGTTGGAGCCTGGTTCAGCAAAAAGCATTCGGCGAGTCCGGCAAACCAATATGGGTGTAACAACTAGCCAAGGCATGACGCCGAGCAATAGGATACGCAGGATTAATCTAACGATTTTCTTGACATTGTTAAAGACTTTCTTCAACGCTTCTTTAACGGGAAGCCTATTCGGCACATCAGGTGCAAACACTGCAAAGTTAAATATGGAAATTAGAACTCCTGGACGAGGTAATTTTATTTGATATATTCCTTAAATTAATTACGTGAAGTTATTGCATAGGGATGATTGCACAGTTCGCAGGATTCTCGCTTGGTATGATCAATCCATTGCAATAGACAATCTTCATGAACATATTTAATGCTTCCAGCGCATAGACATGGATAAAACAATGGTTTGGCTTCAGAACCTTCTGCGTGGCAAACCCGGCAGATATCTGTTCCAAAGATATATTATGCCTCACCACTCTGTTAATTACTAGTAAAGTATCCTTTCATATACAGCCCACCTTTGGTATCTTCTTCCATTCCAGGATGTTCTTAAATCTAGTTACTCCTTTTTCATGCAACGACTACAATTTTAATTTTGTATTGGTTAAATTCGACCAAAATCAAAATCGTTTCTGCTGCTCCTCAAAGTCAGTCAAACATGTTGAACGCTGTTGATGGCATGGGAGTGATTGTTTTTAAGTAGAATCGAAACGCGCTTTAACCATAACGACGGTTCACAAAAAGGTTTATACAACTTTTCCAGGGCTCCTTCATAGACACTTATGGGCTGTTTTAGTCAACAATCGACATTGTTGGTATATCGACGATCGGTAATTTAATAGTTGACAATCTTTTAATGGTAAAATTTTATTGTTCTTTTAATTGGAAAAGTGACGTGGTGACCCGCGCGATTCGTATTCGTAACTAGCGTTGCACAATACAGAATAGAGGTCCTAAATCACAGAGGGATAAAATAGTGCCTGTGAATTTCCTAGTGCCGTATAAATATCTCCAATATTGTATTCGCTGCATAAATCTAATTTCAAAGATCTAAAACTTTAATTTTTGAAAGTTTTGGAGTTAAGTTTCTATTTGAAAGATAAATTTCGATGGTCTCTTGAGATTTGTTTCAAAATGTGTCATGCTAGGGTAAAATGTTCTAGAATTGATAGAGATTTCGCAGAACCAAGTCGAGAGCGACGTGCATGTGTTCATGATTAGAATTGCAGCAATTAGAATAATAGAATTCCAGCTTAAACAATCCTGTCAATCAAACCACCAAGTAATTTAAGACCATGTTTGGTTTATTTCAATGACAAGCAATAATCATTTCATTGTAACCTATCGTATTCAAAAACGTGTCTTAAAGCAAGTTTCGAGATAAGAATATTAACAGTGCACGTGGAATAACTGTTTTGCTGCGCTCCTAAATAAGTGTACTCGTAAGTGCGTTTTGATTTCTGCGACCCAACATTAGAGTGCAGGACGTAAAGTCACAAATACAAACGTGTTTGCTTGTTTCTCTAGATAGCAAAGCCTTCCTACTTTCCTACTATACCAGTTAAAGAACTGTTACACTTTACCCAGTTTATCAACTTCAATCGCATTAAGAAATAACTCTTTCTTAATTATACCCGACTTGTACACGATGCAAGAGAAACCTCTCAAATTCTTAAAAATCTTTTAAAATTCCCACAATTCAAATTTCTCAAATATATATTCTTATATTTAAAGTAAATTAGGTACTGACTTTTGCGGCAAGAACAACAATAACTAGAGCGGGAATTCAGGGATTTTCGATCACGGCGACGGCAGCAGATAAAACCGGGGGAGTTGGAGTAGGCCTTTCGTAGTTTACGAGTCGGCGACCAACGAGATATTTATCATTTTTGATGTGCTCATATAATTTTCTAAATTGTCGAATTTGAAACAGAACAATCCCGTAAATGATGGCGGCAACGAGGAGGAAAGGGAAGATTCGTCTTTCAATCAAATTCTGGGTTTCTAAATTTGTTACTGCAAATAAACAAGAAATGAATGAATGAATAAGTATGTTTAGTCGATCAATAAAGTGAATTTTTCACTCAATAAATGTATCTGACTTACTGAATAATGGTATGGTGCTTTGGCTTATCACATAGGGGATGGCAAGGGCCAGGCCGAGCCAGGCAATGCAGGGCGCCGCAAGTTCACTGATGATAAAATTCAAGTTTATATTTCGGAATCCATCATTGTAAATCTGCAACGAAAAAAACAATGCTCAGAATATGTCCTCCACAATGATTAACATTAGCTTAGAATTACCCTTTCAAGAGTTCTCCGAAGCCAGAAGTTTTGTGGACTCATCATTGTTGTGGCACATGCTATCTTAATGTACAATGTCCCCATTACCCAATTCTCTCCAGCAACATATATGGGAGATTGAGTAAGTGGAACTCGTATTGGGGATACAATCACCAATTCAAACAATAAACCACTCAAATAGGGAATAACTCCAAGAAGAAGTGCCATTGCTACGGCGGCCTTTCCGACCTGGAATCGATAAAGTTGTAAGGAGGGTTGAATGAATTGGCAATAACCGGCAGTCAATTTTCTAAAATTTACTGTTATGCTCCACTTCTTCAATATATTCCAAACAGCCGTCCATCCTTTTGGAATCCACGTGCTAAGGAGGATCATTAAACGAATGGCAAGCCAAGTCACGTACAAACCACTTGCTGTTGTGTATAGTTCGTGAATTGGTTCACCTTTTGTTTGAAGCCAGTATCTCATAACCATTCGTCCAATCGAAACTAGAATAATACATAAAAATGATTAATTTTAAGGTAAAAATAATCTTACATGCCACACGGTAGCTGAAACTCTTGAATAGTTTACCTGGAACTGTAATTATTCCGAGACTGACCAAGGTTAAGGTTGCACACATCGAAGCCAGGAGAAGAAACAACTATAAAATTATGACACATCTTATCATTAATAACACTAATTGTGCAATTCATTAGTTGCCAAGTATTATTTTCCGACTTTACCTTAACGTAGAAATAACTTGGCCGTCTGTATGGATGAAAACCGGTGGGACCATCTCGAAGAAGAAGGGCTTGATGTGCAGCGCCGAGGCCTCCACCCATCACAAATCCAAGAGCTCCACCACCTTCGTCAGGAGGAACGCCGGCATTTTGTCCAACATCAACAGGATTTTCTGGTTCGTCAACACCACTGTCATCTGAGTCACTATCATCTTGGTTGTTGTCCTGCTGATTTTCTGCAGGGATGCGGGCTTGGGCTTCATGCGCTTCAATTAGTTCAGCCGCCGCAAGCAAGTCTCCAATCCGATCTCCAGCCTCCGTACTCTGTTGAATAAAAATTCCGTCTATTTAGTAACAAAACAAGACCTTTCGAATAAGAACAATGCAATTTCAAATATATATTTATCTCAATGGAAAGAATTTATGCAATGAATGATCTTGCAAAAAAATATGACATATTGTTGCTCTCGCTCTTCCTCCTTACTAACATGCCTCCAACTACACCTGCAAAAATAAGGGTTGATAAAACAACCAAGGTGGCCAAGGTCTGTCGTATTTTCCAATTTTCCGCAATCCATCTGTAAAGTTTGAGTTACAAACTTTTGTACCCTAAAGTTCAGACTTCAAATTCAGTTCCATTCAATTATGTTATTAACTTAATTTATTAGGCACTACCCCTGGTAGAAATGCTAGGCTATGTATACATTTTTCATTCCCATCAAAACCCAGGCATCAGACAAATACAAATTTTTGCTCATTAGAGTGCAAAATTAGAGTTTCTACTCCCAACTTCGTAGAAAAAGAAACCCCACAAATGACTGCCTGGAGACTCATTAGTTTCCTCATTTCCAGTAATGGTCGCACGGTTCCAGTCTTATTACGATTGTTTCGCCCAAACTGAACATGTTACAAGATAGGACAGGGATGTGGTAACGGCAATAGCATGTACAAAATAGACCTTTCGTGCAAGGAGAATGAGATTCTCACCGAATGCTGGAAACAAGCGACAGCAAGATTAGTTTCGACGAAGATGCGCCGACGAAATGAAATACCCGGACATAAGATTCCCGACACCGGGAGAGGACATATACGCAGATCACCGTCGCGCTTGCCGTGCAAGAAAAATCAATACTCAAACAACCAAAATGTCGAGTTTTTCCAGTTTGCCGAAGATTATTTTTAATAGAGTCAGAGAAATCTACTTTCAAATACTGTCATATTTATTCAGCGAGTGTGATGCTGCTCCGCTGTCCCTATTCCGCATTTTATTTGGTAAGCTAACACAATTGGAGACCTTGTGAAAAGAATTTGTTAACAAGTGAAATATATTTTTCATAGGAATTTTGATGTTTCTGGATGTCCCACAAGAGAGGGGTTTAGAAGATGCGGACATTCGATACGGAGATCCCAACTTTTGTTTCTTTCCACTATTCTATTTCATTGAACCACTCGCCGTAAACTATGCATG
>JAAXYW010003162.1:2448-12533 GCA_036851895.1 Orthonychiurus folsomi | reverse complement strand
TCTTGAGTTTAGAGTGTGCCTCTTGAGTTTAGAGTGTGCCTCTTGAGTTTAGAGTCTGCCGAGGTTGCCTCTTAGCTTTAGAGTGTGCACTTTGACATTCGAGTGTGCCGAACGTGCCTCTTCAGCTCAGAGCACACACTCGTGTGTTAAACCTCCTTGTATGCGCTATGAACGTCCGTCATTTGCACTTGTACCCCGTGACTCCTAAACCACACACTTTGTACTCTTTCAGGCAAATCACAGCCGAGCTCCAAGACCTCCTAAACCAAGACAGATCCCCACTTTGCAACACGCGACCCCAGCCCATCCTCGACAACTCCGTTCAAAAGCACTTGACTCACTTCAGCCTCATCACACATGGGTTTGGGGCGCCGACGATAGTTGCCGCCCTAACTGTATTTAGTAATTATTTGAAGGAGAGCCTCGAGTACTTGGACCGCGTGGAGAAGAAGCAGGAGTGAATAAATATGGATATTATTGACGGTTTTTTTTTGTACAGTGTTTGTAATAAAAGAATAGGGATGAAGAGGAGTTGAGTTATTGAATTGTTGCAATGGTTTTTATGCATTTGGATCACTCAGCGAATCCGTTCCGTTGTTGGCTTAATTTTGAAGTTGGCACAAGTCCGCCAGCAATTTAATAACCTGCTCTAGTTTGAACATTAGCTTTTCATAACAGATATGGAGCCGCGAATCCTTTTTGGGGATCAACATCCCCGGCGCTGTCTCTCTTACGAAGGCTTACGAATTCAGCACGTCTTTTGAATAAGGCTCCTGATCAGATAATCCAGTCTCTGATCTGACCCGTAAATTGTCAGTTCGGATATTTGTGTATCTGACGGGTTTAGGTAAAATTCTGGATCTGACATTTGAAAAGTGAACTGAATTTGATCAGATACCTGAACTGAAAATCTGATCAGGAATCATACACTGTACAGAATTAAAATTTTCAGGCGAGGCCGGGACTTGGTAATGCTTAACCCCAAAACATTCCTACTAAGTACAGTTCCTCTGCGAAGGAATGAGAGGTGTACTGTGCTTTAGCTGAGCAATAGAATTTTGTTGTTTGTTTGACTGCAAATTTGATCCCGGTACTATGTTTTTGTTAAATTTTAAATTATAACCAGCTTGTGAGCACGGAGGGTTAATGGAGCAAAACGGAGTGTTTTTAATGACGTAACCTGCGGTAGTTTACATTTAAAAATTCCTCACTTTACCGCGATTCTTGTGCGAAATCGTCAATTTTTTGAAAAGAAATCAGATGTGAAACTCATCTGATTAGATCCATGGTCACCGCAAATCTGAACTGAATCAGATGAATATCTGAGCAGGCGCATCCGAATCTGAAATTTTCAGACCAGACAACCTCAAATACTTTCAACTGATATCTGACCTGACATCTGATCTGAATTATCGGATCTGATCGGAGCCTTTTTTACTCCCGAACCGCGCTCTAAAAACCGTTACTCAAATAAAACAAGAACTCTGTCAACAAGTCATAGGAAATAGGCGGTTACTTTTGGTCCATCCTGTATATACATATAATAAAACAAGGGCCCTTTCATCACACTCTCTTACTCTAAAATAACCTCAACTCTAATACATTTTATTCTCTTTAAAAATCTCCATCATTGTTCCCCTAGTCCCTCCGCCTCAACCCATCCCTTCTTTGCTCCACGATCCTCGCCGCAAATCCATCTCCTTTCTCCGGTTGAGCCACGTCGTGGCGGCAAACGTTGACTGTATTGTAAACGGCTTGACTGAAGCTCCGCTGCTCCGCCTTGTATGATTTGGTGTAGAAACGACTGAATAGGATGAGAAAGAGGAGGCCGTGGCCACCGATCCACCAGGAGAATGCGACCGGGTAGTCACATTCGATGAAGAGGAGTTGGAAGGCGTGGGCGGCTATCATTATGAATTGGACCTGGAGGAGAGTGTTATAGAATTAGTGCCTCAGATATTTTGGCTGTGTGTGGCAGCGTGGATATGTAGGCAGTTACACATGAATGCCTTGGTAGAACACTTTAATGAATAAATCAAATCAAAAATCAAGTGCGTATTAGTATAGCGGTGAGCTGGGAAAGGCGGGCTCGAGGACTCCATTACTTCAAAGCGCTAAAATTCGTATTAACAATAGACATAATTGCAAGGCAACCAAACAAACGTTATTTTAATTTTCTCTCCGGTGCGTTGTCTTGGTGATCTAGTGTTTGAAACAAACGCTATTTTAAATCTAAATCTTTACCAGTTAAGTGTTCAAATTAGCGTTCGATTTGGCGCGCTAAAACGCAAGTTTCCTTGACAACCGGCGTTTGCGTATGGGGTTTAACCCCTTCGCTACCAACTCCATGCGCATGGAGTTGGTAGCGAAGTGATTAATGTCGCGTTTGTGTGCATTTCTTTGTAAATTGAATTTAAACAAAACGCAGACGCAACCTTTACAAATTCAACAGTAGGGGGTTTCAAGTGAAAGTGATTAACCGATTAAATCGCTTTTTTCGATTAACGATTATAATCGTTTTTCACTTCACATGCAAATAAACTGATTTTAATCGATAATCGTTAATCGTCTCTGGAGACGATTATTTGGATTTAATCGTTTTTTTTTTCGTTCCCAATAAGCGAAAAGCGGTTAAGCATTTAAGCCGTGCATTCAAGTAAAACTGATTTAATCCAATAATCGAAAAACGAAAAAACGGATAATCTTGATCACTTGAAACCCCCTAGTGTTTATGCTTTGCAATAAGTCTAACATGGTTTTTGCCAGGCTCCAGCTCATGCTCTCCCAGTGTGGCTCAAAACTCAATTGGATAATAATAAGGTCTTAAAGGACTACCGCTCACATGAGCAAGAATATACAATTTGATCAGATCTACGTGTGTAAACTGATCACTAATTCTAGCCAGACAATTCCAATCAGTTCGTTTTGCAACTAATTGCAGGCTGTAAATCTAGCCAGGTCGCTGTCAAACTAGATCTAGCCTACTAATCCAGCCACACTTGGCTCCAAAACAAATGTGCGCTTCCTACTGTGCTTAATGTAATCATAAAGTAAAGTGCTGGCCATCAAATTACCGTTATGTAGGAAGCAATCCACATACAACGGATTCGTACTAATGTGCAGCCCTTAAGTTGGAAGCAAAACTAATTCTAGCCAACTAATTTAGCCCGCTACTAAACTGCCCCTTGCCTACTAATGTAGCCGGTTCGCTTCCTAATGTGCTCCCTACTTGATCATAATGTGTAAAGCCCTTAAATTAACATTATGTAGGAAGCAAATAGCATATAGTAATTTGTTCGCATCCGTTTGATAATTTTTAACAATTTTTCCAGTCCAGCCCATAATCTTGCCAGTGGATAAGCCCAAAATTCCCTTTGTCAACTTTGACCTGTTTGAGCAATCCGTCGGGCTCAAAACTAAAAATTGTTTAGGAAAAAATCCCGATCTCCGTCCCTTTTCCAGTACAATTCGACGACGACAGCTCTTACAGTCCTCTATTAAATGTCTAATCCTAAATGAAGGATACATAGACGCAACATTAAGATTTAGAAGAGTTCAAAAAGTTGAACCGGAACCCGTTACCGCACCATTTTAACCCCACTAGTTTTACACTAAACACGAGACTCACCATCTGCACCCCAGTCAGGTACTTCTTCCACCAAATCCACCTTGAATACCCCGGCCCCATCGCCGCAATCATATAATAAGTGTACATCACAACATGGACGAATGTATTCAGAAGTCCAAAAAAAGTACTGTGCCCACCCGGAGTGAGTTTGACGCCGAACCAAACGGACAGCGGCATACAGCCATGGTGGATGACGTGGAGGGCGGACACCTGATTGTCTTTCTTCCGCAAAACGAAGAAGAACTGTGTGGAGAAATTCCAGTTTTAATTTTGAGTGGTCATGTGCCGTAAATGACCGTATTTTAACCGCTTCACTACCATGCGCTTGGGTGCGAAGTGGTTAAGCCCGGGCTCCTATTAAAAAATTGTCACCTCGATGGGGGGGGGCTTCTATTAGGGCATGTACTTGGGAAGCGGTTAATGAGAGCCCTTTTCCGTCATTTACGGTGACCAGACAAATTGAATCAAAATAATCTTTTCCCATGCTAAAAAAATTAAAACGCTTTTCAACAAAAGATGGCGCGCGCTCAAAAAAACTCACCGTGTCAATGAACTCGGTGAACTTGGAGAAGTAGTACCACCAACACACGTTGACCATCTATGGGAAATACAATTCGGGCTTATAAGAATCCGACCTTTGTAATGCTTAAGTAACGTTTTGAATGTTTTATACCCTCATCGCCATCTCATTTTGGCCATAGTCCACCGGCTGACATCGGAGAGAGTAGCCCCGAAACCAGCCCCCCATCCCGTACTATGCAAAACGGTGGAACACATTATTTATAAAAAGGTTAACCACTTCGCTTTCCAAGTACATGCAATTTTGCATGTACTTGGAAAGCGAAGTGGTTAAAAAAAAACTAGACTGACTGGAGGCAATAGTACTGACTGGAGGCAATGCGTAGTGGTCGCAACTTGACAAACTTTTAATGTAATTGAGTAATTTCTATAATTGACAAAAGTCTGCACACGGAGGCACTCAAATTTTTCTCAAAAATCTCCAGAGTTTATGGACCTTGGAGGTCCTTCGTCGGAATCAAAATTTGTCATTCACTTTGCCAGACTTCAAAAGGAGATTCTGAGGAAATCCAGTTTAAAATGTCCAACTCAATGTCCAATTCATAAAAATTCATGAAATCAAAAAGGGAGTTTATTATACACTAATTATTATGAACTAACTATTGCATTATTATATAATTTCACCATTATACAGTGTCCTGCTCTGGGAAATTTCCGGCCAAGGGCTCAAAAACCCCTTCACTTCCCAAGTACATGTAATTTTGCATTTGACTTGGAAGCCCTACCAAGTACATGCAATTTTGCATTTGACCTGGGAAGCGAAGGGGTTAAACATCTGCACATATGCGCGCAAATTTTACTTGCCCGAATCGCGAGTAAATATAATGGGGAACTCCTTTAGGTATGTGGACTCTGTCCAATCAACTATGGTTGGACTCACCTCGTAAAACAACCAGCCTGAAAATAAAACTTGAACTCCATTGTACAGCACGAGCACACGATTCAGCTTGAAGGGCTCCCTGTTCCTCATCAAACCGGGTCCGATCCGCGTCACGACTGCGACGTAAGCAAGGCAAATCCCAAGGGTGGGCCATGGGGTGGACATAAGGGGCCAGGAGTCGAGGCGGGGATCTACACCACACGTGTCGGCGGAAAGGATTTTTTTTAAAATTTGACATTTTAACCACAAGCTACCAAAGTGCACACAAATTATTAACGTTCGGGTATAAACGGATAATAAAAGATTGTTAACCACTTTGCTTTGAAGTCAAATGCAATTTTGCGTGTACTTGGGTAAACGGATAATGTTTCTCACTTCTTTTTTTTTGATTTCTCACTCTGGAGTCCGTTTATACTGGAATAACGAATATAATGGATTGACGAAATTTTACCGCGTCAGAGCGCGTCAGATTTAAAAAAAAAAATTAGGGAAATCCAGTGTGTGCCCCGTCACACAAATTACGCGACACGCGGCCCGAACTTTACCGCGGCGGGTCATCTGGTTCGATTTGTTTTAAACAGACCGCCCCGCGGGCTCCATTATGTACGGTCAAAAGGTGAACTGGGCAATTATGGGTTTACCGTCATTAAAAATTAAAAAAAAATCCAAAAACTTTGCGACTTTGGGGACATTTGCGCGGAAACCAACATTTGCGCGCAAAACTAAATTGTGAATGTTGAATTTTTTTGTGTTGTAAACGCCAAGTTTTGTTAATTTGACACACAAGACACGGTAATTCTCAAAAATTGGCCTTGGAAATTGGATGGACTATTGGTTAAAATTGACAAAATACGACGACGACCTACCCCTTCTGTGGACCGTAATGTCCGCGTACACATTTGTCAGTTTGTCCAGCAGCTCCATATTTCCAATTCACAATTTTTGTGTGTCCTGTGGTGCACTTTTCCGTCGGTCAAAGTCCACACACCGTGGCTGCTGCTGCTAATGATTCAAAGGAGCACCAAATGAAAAACGAGTTTACGACACACACACAGCCAGAGTGAGAGGAGAAATCCGCATTGTTGCAATTGTTTTAGCCCGAAGGCCGAGGAGATTGCATGGAAACTGGCAAAAGTGCACACAGCTTTGCCATAAGGAAAAGTTTCAACTTTAGGTGGCTTTACAAGCGAAGTGGTTTCGGAAAATTAAAAGACGAAACACTTTGACTTGTAGTTTTAACCCCTTTAACCACTTGGCTACCAAGTCCATGCAATTTGCATGGACTTGGTAGCGAAGTGGTTAACAATTAACTCTAAATTAACTTATTAACTTTGAACTCTCCACGCATGGGTTTTGATTTCTAATCTTGCATTTTAAAATTTTTTTGTGTGTACTCCATAATCAGTCTATGATTGTATATCCATGCGCGGTATGCATTTTACAATTTTTGTTTTTACAACCCCCGGATAATATTTAATATATTAATATAATATAATCGGACAATATTTAACCCCTTCGCTATGCAAAATTGCATGGACCCTGTGGTAGCGAATGAGTTAAATCCGCCTGCAAATAAATCCCCGCTTCCATTCCATGATTCCACCCGGCGCCACCCGGTGTCCGGTTACTAATCTCCCGGATCACCACCAGATGGCTCCTGCGTCCACACTCAAGTGTAAGCGCACCTCGAAAAAAAATCCAATTTTATGAGGGAATCGATCCCCGGCTGACGACGTCATAAAACTCCGAGAGAAATATCTGGGTCAATGCCACACTGATCGATTTCCCCGGGTGGGTAAAAGGTGGATCCATGATGGCTACCAGGGCAAAATTGCATGGACCCTGGTAGCGATTAAAGCGACTTTGGTCATTCCCTTGTGTACAATTCAATTTGATGAACCAATGCGTAAGCGGACAAACCGGTTTTGAGAGTATATTTTTTTTGCGTGCAAGCGTTTTTTTGGTCGTGGTCGTTCGGTGGAATTTTGCAGCTGATAAAAAATGGAGAAAATGCCGCAGCAGCAGCTCGGAAAATCGGATGGCAATTTTGTACGGAATGAAACTCTCGTGTAGTCGGGGTACGTGGTATTTCGAAGGCGATCTAAAAATAACGTGCGGTCCCTTCGACTTACCCGGGGGTTTAAAAATAGAGTCACACGACGGCACGACGACGGGTGAAGACGACGACGACAGACTCTTTCCCCTTCTACACACTTTATTCGTGGATTTTTCCAATTCATCATTTTTTTAAAATTACAATTACAAATAACCGGGTTGCCAAGGGAATTCAAAGATTTGTTTGATCCAGCAGCCAGCAGCCAGGAATTAAGGTACACACACAGCATATAGCGCATTTAACACAGCAGCAGCGGATGACCTTTTCCGTGGCATCTGCATAGCATCTCCTGCTCCTGCACTGCACTGCTGCCACCAAATCCACACCCTGAAAACCTGCCCATTTTTTTTTCTCTCATACCCAGCACAGTCCACATTCTCTCCTCTGCTGCTGTTGTGCTCGGCTGGCTGTGGGGGCCCCCGTGTGTGTCTTAACTTCTACGACAAATTTTCAAATTTAAAACCTAGAAAGTCCACTAAAACTAACCAAATTTTCCTTCAAATCAAAAAAAGATGGGCCGCAAGAAAATCAACATCACCCGCATCACGGACGAGCGGAATCGTCAGGTCACATTCAACAAACGGAAATTCGGCGTCATGAAAAAAGCCTACGAGCTGTCCGTTCTGTGTGACTGTGAGATTGCACTCATCATATTCTCGTCGAGTAATAAATTGTATCAGGTAAATTTTGTTGATTATTTTGATGGTTGCTAAATGGGGGGGGGGGGTTGCATTTTTGCTGGGGATTTCAAATTGTTTTGTATTTTTTCGGGGGGTGGGATATAGTTTTAGTTTTTCCTATTACAATTGTATACAGGGTGAACCATTCAGTAACCAATCATTTCAACATTATTAAATTTTGTTAAGAGAGTTTTTGGAGAGCGTTAATCAGGAGCCCTTCTTTTCTAAATTTACCTTGGGCCCTTGAGCCCTTAACCACTTAAATTGCATGTACTTGGGGTTAAAGGGAAACGGGAGGGTCACCCCCTTCACCTTTTCTAATAATAAAACTCCTTCCCTTTGTGTAGTACGCCTCAACGGACATGGACAAAGTCCTCCTCAAGTACACAGAGTACAATGAGCCGCACGAGTCCCTCACAAACAAGAATATCATTGAGGCACTCAGCAAGAAGGAGCACAAGAATGGGGGTATGCTGTACTTTATTTAACCTTAACCTTGCTCCAAAAGAGTTGATACGAATTTTCAAGCTTTTCTTCATTTGAAATTTGTATGATTTCTTGAAGCCACTTTGCTACCAAGTGGCCACAAATTGTGTGCACTTCAGTAGCGAAGGGGTTAAATTGATCACAGAAACAGCTGGTGCTCCTGGTTTCCAGGAAATCAAAGCCACTCGTTGGAAAGGTCTCCGGATGGGCGCCGCATCAAATTGTGTTCCAGTCCTAGGCCCTTTTAACCACTTCGCTTCCCAGGTCCATACAAAATTGCATGGACTTGGTAGTGAAGCGGTTACAAAAAAATTCCACTTTTATATACAAATCCTTCTTAATTTCCTCTTCAAAAGTTGATAATTGATCAGCTGTAGCTCCTGGTTTCCAGGAAATCAAAACCACTCGTTGGAAAGGTCTCCGGATGGGCGCCGCATCAAATTGAGTGTCCTGTACTCCTAACCATTCCAGTGCTCTTTTTTGAGAAAAATCCAAATTTCCTTACGGATTCCCTGATCCACAATGTATGCTAAGGGCTGAGCGGAAAGGTTTCCCGCCCTTCATATGTTTCTTAAATTCCCATTTTGTTTAAATTTGATCAGAAAAAGAGTTGTAACTCCTCAACGCTTCGGCGCACAAAAAACCAAAGCCACTCGTTGGAAAGATCTCGGCTCCGCGCATCAAATCAAGTGGCTTTGATTTCCCGTACTCCTAACCATTCCCGAGCCACGCCCTTTTTAAAAAAAAAACCCACTTTTATATACAAATGCTTAACTGTTAAAAAATCCGCCGCCGCGAATCCTTTCCAACGAGTGGTGGCTTTCCCTTTACGTCAAACCATTTCGGAGCACCAGCCGCCCCCTTTCTAAAAAAATAATCTCCAAATCAATCTCCATTTTTATCCACAGGCCTCTCCTCCCCTGAACCCTCCCCCACGCCACCCCCCATGGAAGACTCCCCCCAGTACCCCCCAAAATACAAGATGGACGATGATTTCGGGCTCCTCCTCCGCCCCGCCTCCCTCCGCATCCAACCCCAACAACAACAATTAATGGATCGGATCGGATCCGCCGCTTACTATGCGGCGGCGGCGGCTGCTGAATCTGCAAATATCATACAGCCGAGTCCGCGGCCTGGGTCCAGTGGGGGGGATACGGGTGAGTTTTAGATTTTGGGGGTTGCCGATTTGTTTGGGAAATTTTAATTTGTTTCCCACTTATTTGTGAGAGCGCCGGTTCACACTTGGATCAACTTCTTTTCGCCTGTAACCAAAGCAACGGATTTTGTAATTTAGCAACGAATTTCGAAAAACCAAAATGATTCTTGCCCCAAATATTCTTTTTTGCCTCTACAATTTCCCCCGAAAAAATGAAAGGCAAAAAAGTTATGGGTGAATTTCAAATTTGTTCAAACGGCCACAACTTTTGCGTTTCTCAACCGATTCCCACCATTCAAACTGGCGTTTTACTTCAAATACAATTTGAAAACTTTTTCATTTGGATGATTTTTTTGAATAAAACAAAAGGAAAACGAGTTACAGCAGGCGATTCCAAAAAAAAAAACAAACAGGTGGTTCCAACATGTTCTCCTTTCCGCCATATCTCCCCCTCAAACCGATTCCCTTTCATTCCAAACTGTATCTTACAACCAAATCAAATTCCTCATCTTTTTTCTACAATTGTGACCAAAAAATGGAAGGGAAATGAGTATAAAAAC
>JAAXYW010003161.1:0-12537 GCA_036851895.1 Orthonychiurus folsomi | reverse complement strand
CTTTGGTTTGCCTCAACTTGAATACGAGCTTCCTGCCTACCAACATTTCATTTTCCCGTAGGCCCTACAAGGAAACTCAGATTCACATTTACCTTTATGAAGAGGGAAATATGAACTGAACTGGGTAGTGTTGTGTACGTGGCTGTCCTGTGCCCTGACTTTCTCCACCGTCTCATTTGTTTGGGTTTAGTAATATTGATTTTCTTCCTGGATATTCTCGCCTTGTGCTACACATCTTTATCTAGTTCTTTCCCCTTTCAGTTTTCTATTTTCATTTAACGTATTTCTCACAGATGTTTACAAAGGATTGTATTAATATGGAGAGTGTCTTTTAAGGAATACTTGTAGGAATTGCAATTCTTTGTAGAAAATGTTACGGCGAATAGGCGATACTTAAAAGGTCTGTAAATTACAGGATGACGAAGTGTATGTGCTCGAAGCGGGGCATAATAGTCGCCTTTACTTTGCAAAGTTTTGCAATAATGACACCCGGTTCGAAAGTAAATTTTTACACAAGAGAATGGAACCCGGTGAATTTAAGCAAACTGTATTTGAGAAGTTGAGTCGAGTTTCGCTAAACTTCTTTTGTCTCTTCACTCTCGAAGATGACGACGCTCAAAACTCATTACAGGAAGAAGTTTGAAAAGGACCCGTAATTAAATGGAATTCTGACTGTGTTTTTGTTCTCACGTACGTTACGTAGTGTATACCAATGTGTTTTGTATTAGTCTTTGAGTCATTCCAGCTTTTTCCTTTTTTTCTACTTATTCGGATGGAGTTTCTTATTTTATTTTATTTGTCAGCTCCTACAACTTTGGAAGTTTGAAGAACAAAATTTTGCTATCGAGTAGGTTAGGTAGGCAGCCGTTTTTAAAAAAAATCAAGGGTGTATTGAGGTGTGCTCCGGTTTTTCTTGCTTCCTTTCATCCTTTGTGTTTGTGTCAAAGTTTTTAAATGGGGTTGACTTGGGGAAGACATGGACCAGGGAAATGAGGGTCCACGCTAAAGGCTATAATGCCAATGCGTGCAGCGGACTTCCTTTTGAAAATAGGAAAACTTTCTCCCAAAAGGAAAGGAGGTAAAGTTGCAAACTAGAGATCTGAGCAAGGAAGAGAGGTAATTGGGTAAAACTTAGTTTGGACATGATTGGATTGTTAAACTACGTTCTTCCCCTACAATCTGACGGACTATTTTGTATGGAATTGTATGTGCCCTTTGTTGTGAGTGTATGAAGTGCACAATGCACCCCCCTTCTCCATTGATGTGCATTTGGATTCGGGTGAGAAGTGCCCCTTTTCCAGTGGGTGAATATGTCCTTTGAGATTTTGGATCTGACTCAATCCACTGAAATCTATTTTGTTTTCGGCTATGAACTACAAACAACCAAAGACGGAGCACGTACATGTACAAGTACGTACTGTTTTGAATCTGCAAGGATTCCCACGCGGGTTGTTTTCCATCTGAAGAAAGGCGAAATTGATAGGGAAGGATATGTATCCATAACATGGTTCTGTGGGCCGCGCCAGGTTTAAATCTTAGCTCGTTGGTTCTCATTGCCGGAAATTTGATAGACCGGAAGACGAAAGGACCTGCAAAAGACACACAAATAGTATTTTCTTTCATTTGCTTTTTTTCATGGGCCCTCCTGGGTGGATGAAATAAGAAATGTTTGATTTTCCGCCAGATTTCTCTCCATGTTGTTTTTTTTCCTCTTGTTTGTATTTGAGTTGAGAAATGTTAAAAATAATATTTCTCTGGGTATACCATCCCATATTGCTTGTTCTCAGAAGATCTTGTACAGTCAAGTTGACTGAAGCAGAAGTAAAATAGCTAAATTCTCCCAAGACATTTGGATTTTATTTTATAAACGTCAAAATATTGACGGGCTATTCTATTTTTTTTCTTCTTACAAAATCGGTGAGGGAATCAAACCATGGATGGAGATATCATCATAAGAATAGATTGGAATGAAAGGAAAAGTTGGTGTCATTGAATACAGAAGCACTAGGTAGGATGATATATATATGTAGATATTCTTCTGCACGCTAAATTCAAATTGGAACTCAAGCGAAGGTAGGTAGACATGCACGCAAGCTCTCATCCACACTCCAATGTTGTATGAATGGCCATGGTCTGGGAGTTTTCACATTTTGTGGAACATGAATCGATGTGAAAGTCACGGTTTCCCAGGTTTCCTGCTCTGGCTGCAAAGCCCCATATAAGGGATACGGATATGGCTCGTTGGACTTCTTTTTTTGACGTTACCTGCCTTGCCTCTATCCTATCTCCCAACTTTCTCCTTTCACCTTTTGCATTTCATATTTTCCTATTTACCCCCTGACCATGCATCCACATTCCTCAGGCCTTGAAGTTGCAATCAAATTAAATTCAAAATTCCTTTCGGGTAGGGTCCGACCGTCATTTGATTCGTAATGTCAATAAGTAAGGTGGGAAATGGCAATTATGATTCCCCGAATTGTTTTTCCGAATGATGTCAAGCAAAGACAACTTATCAGAAATTAGTTTTTCTCCTTTTTTGAGTATATATCGGCATTCGGCTGCGGTAAGATTGTTGTGTGCTATATGTACATTTACTTTCATCTTGGCGGAAATAATTTTAGCCATACCCAACTGTAGCTACTTTCTCTTCTCCTTCGAAGTCAAGGCAAGTCAAGTCTTGAGGCTTGGGAGTAAGAAAAATGATTTTATGTTGAGGAGTTGGTTGGAAGCAACAGGATGTTCATCATCTTTCCTCGCAAGATGAGTATAGATATATTAAAGAGGGGACCTGATGGGAAAAATCCATTAGATGAAGGAACAAGACAGGACGAAGTCGGTGAAGGCTTTTATAATTTACTACCCAACAACTTTCATGACGTTTGTGGTTGGGAAGGAAAGTTCTTTCGGCCACATACTTTCAACTTTCCTTTGAATAGTTTAGATGCCTGGACTAGATACACTAGGCGGGGAGGGAGTGGGATAGACAGGTCCACACCAACCACGGAGTGAGTCCTTGACTTGGACCAGAAAATTACCACGTAATCTAACAAATCACTTATTAAACCAGTGGGGAGGTTGAAGCCAACTTTCTGCGCTTTCCTCTGCTCTAATCGATCCGTCTTAATTTGTCACAGTTTATTTCGGAGATTCTGCACTGACTAGATTCCACTTGTCATGTTTATATTGAATTGCAAAACTCGGGGGAACTGGAATTGACGGAATGGTCGGACCAGTTAAAGAAGTTTAGGAAATTAAATTAAAGTTCCGGAAACTTGTTGCTCCTCTGGAGTTTGGGAAAGGGAATGTTTGCTCCTCAGTGGATTAAGAATTTAAACATTTTCTGGGATTATTTCTCAGGTCAGATTTTAAAAAAAAACGTGGCTGTGTAATAATAATTTTTAGAAATCGAATTGGGTAAATTCAATTTCGAGTTTGTCATTAGTTCAAATTTAAATTGAGTGGGAAATGGATAATGAAAACCACGACTAGAAAACGTGCTGCGAGTTACTGCAACTGTTAAAGTCCCGGGACAACAGGGTGGGCTCCAAACTAAAGCTTCTTTCTATTGGATACCTCCCATTTTAATCGATAAACTTGTTCAGGAAATTCGGTTCAGACGTTCCGATTAGAAGGAGACTCACGGGTACACAGAGACAGACGTCAAGATATGAGGAAATTCGTTTCTGTCTCCGTATTCGAAGGAAACCGAATAAATCCGGATTTTTCCTCTTACGCAAAACCATGAATCATCTTTTGAAATCTGAAATGGATTTCCAAACTTCATGGGGACCCCCGTAGTGGCGTGAATGAATAATAATTGTCAAATGATAATGATAGCCTTTGTCCCACACTTCTCTATTCAGTTGTATAAATGAATAATGGGTTCTTATCAAGAATACTAATGAATTGTTGGGAAATGCAGGTAATAGTAAAATACAAGAAGAAAACATTTGTGTATGCCAAGGATGCGGAACAGTAGCAATAAATTTTGATGTATTTTATTTAATTCCTGACATTTATTTTCTTTGCAGGAACAAATGCATGAAGTTCTTGATGCTATGTTCGAGAGGAAGGTGCAGAAGGGAGAATACGTGATCAAACAGGGAGAAGACGGAGATAATTTTTACGTCATTGAGGCGTAAGTGAAACCTGCAACCTTATTTTGCCTTCAATTTACGATGAGAGAAATTTGATGCTTACTCGTTAGTTTTGTTGGCTTGCCTTTTACGTCTGCTCTGCGATTGTTGTTGGCGTACCAGACATTGTTTGAGCTTTTGCGTAACGAATAACCTTGTAGCTTGCCAAATCCTGTCATAACACCAAATTAAGTAAAATCTCTCATGGATTTTCCTTCGCTGTTTAGACGATGTTTTGTTCAGATTGTGGTATTTTTTAAGATCCTGGAGTAATGAGGATGAGATTGCGGAATCGGAGAGATTTTACTAGTTTCTGGTTTCAAATGCAAGATTTTACTAGTTTGTGATTCCAAACGCAGATGTTTTTGCACACCTTTAGATTGTTTTGTAACAACCTAACCATATTTTTTAGAGCTAAATGATTGCAATTATGTTGACAAAGTTTCACAATATTGTCAATACGTTGCTTCATATTAAAATCACGACCGTCTGTAAAGTGATTACCATTTTCATGGAGAGCAGGGCTTTCGCAATGTTTTAAAAAATCCATAAATTGATTGTTGCATTTGTTTTTTTCCTACAGAGGAAAATACAAAGTGTTCGTTCAAGGGGATGGAGAAACGACGATGCGAGCTGTTGGCGGATACCAAGACAGTGGGAGTTTCGGGGAGTTGGCCCTTATGTACAATATGCCAAGAGCCGCGACAGTTCAGGCGGAAACGGACGGGTCTCTATGGGCCATGGATCGTCAAACCTTTCGTCGTATCGTTCTTAAGAATGCCTTCAAGAAGCGTCAAATGTATGAAACTCTTTTGGACGCCGTCCCCATGTTGAAGACTCTTGAGGCAAGTTAACCGCTTCCTTCATATCCCATGTTCCTCAATCTTGACGGCCGAATATTTTATTCTGTCTTCATTTGAATTTATAATAAATTAAAAGCAGGCTTCCTCACATCCCCACTATTGCTTAAAAGGAGTGCCGGTGTTGGTGGATGCATGAAGGCTGAGTTGTCGTCATACAATTTCCAGCAAAAAAACACTTCCAGTTGCAAGGATGCTTCGTTGTGCATAATAAAGTGGGAAGGAATAGAATTTATTATATTATAGTTGAAACACTTCCAGATTTGGTGATGGCAAACTGTTGGATTTGCATCTCATGCATTGGATTTATATTTCCAATGCAGGAGAGAGTAGGCAGATAGGATAGAAACGTCATACTCGTCCCTCATCTCTTTTTTCTGGATGCCATACTCCTGGGGAATTCCACTTTTGCTTTTGGTCTCGTTAGCATGTCCTTATTAAGGAGATTAAATTTCATTTTGACTTATTACCCACTAGGATTGGGATTTCTAAATATAAACGAAGGCTTATTTTTACTGTAATCTTTTCCACTTTCTCAAGACTACGGCAATATTATATATTACATACTTTTTTTTAACATTAGGAAAGAAGACTGACTATGCTTAAGATGGAATGTGAACTTTGACATTATATTCCGACATGGAGTGCATGAAAAGTGTTTGCTTTGATTGGATTCATTTCTCATTTGCTGGGGAGCGGTGCAGCTGCCTCAATCATAATTTTTGTATAGTGACAAGGAGTGGTGCAGATAGTAAGGTAGTAGAAGGGAGAAGGAAGGATGCGATTTAGATTGGTTGTAGGTGTCATGGATTAGATGTGGAGGCTATTTTTAACATGAAGAAGAGTGTGGCAATGATCATGCAAAATGTTNTAGAAGGGAGAAGGAAGGATGCGATTTAGATTGGTTGTAGGTGTCATGGATTAGATGTGGAGGCTATTTTTAACATGAAGAAGAGTGTGGCAATGATCATGCAAAATGTTTGGCTGACTAAACGCAAATGTTCTTCTTCCTTGGCTCTGGTTGATGGGTTTCCAACGAAGGTTTCTTGCCATTCAGAGCGCACGCCGCAAGTAAAATAAATAAATAGGATGAGAGTCCAGGGCAAGGAAATACGGTGTGAATATACACGGAAGATTTTGAGCCGGGCGGCGACTGATCGATGTCGGAGGATGATGGTCTTATGATTTTATTTATTGTAACTTTTACAGAATTACGAGCGCATGAATTTGGCAGACGCTTTGGTCCCGCGCACTTATACATCCGGCCAGACGATCATTCGACAAGGAGATGCTGCCGATGGGATGTACTTTATGGAAGATGGAACAGTGAAAGTCGTACGAGTGGATAACAATGGGGAAGAAAAGGAGGTATGGCTGAAAGCACATAAGTTGTTACAAATAAATGACTGGAAACTAAAAATGTGCTTCAAATACTCCAATGAATTGTTTATTTTATTACAGTTGACTCGAACATCGAAGGGAGGCTATTTCGGAGAGTTGGCTTTACTTACGAGCAAACCCAGAGCTGCTACTGTCATTGCCGTTGGGAACGTAAAAGTTGCATGTGAGTTTTTGGGTCTATACAAACTTAAAGATTGCTGTTAATTTCAAATTTAATGTATTTTTCTTGGCTGTAGTTTTGGATGTGGAAGCATTCGAGCGACTTTTGGGACCCTGTATGGAGATCATGAAGAGAAATGCAGAAGGTTATGAAAAACAGCTTCTTCAGATCTTTGGTTCCAAGTCCAATATTACGGATATTCGGTGAGCCCTCCTCCTAACTACCAGTACTCTTCCACCCACCCACAACATAAAGTTCACCCTCTCCGCCATCATAAATCTCAATATCGGGGTGACCGACCATTACAAATATTCTTCCCAATAAAAAATTCAAATCAATTCAAGACGACTTTTGCTCCTCACAACTCAAGGCGTTCAGCGTCTCCGTCGAAAACTAAATCCATTTTCCAATGGGAGGGCGGGTTCATTCATTTTACTGACTTGATTAAGATTAACATATTTGTAATATCCATGTACTAGTTGTTGTCTAATCTTAAGTTACATTTTGCAGGGATGTGGGATTAAAGAAGGGAGCTGTGCAGGGTTAAGTCCACAATCCATTCTTGCATGCAAATTCAAATCCGAATGAGACGTAGTGTGAGGAAGGAAGGAAGGAAAAAGCTATTTGTTAACAATAATTATGGTTCTGCAATATGACGGAAGGGCCAGAACAGAAAACAACTGTAGAAACATATTTGACTGACGAGTTGAGCTTTAAAAGTCAAAAAACCAGGATTCAGTTTCATTCATTTATAAAAATCCAGCTGTTACTGTGTATGCGAAATCCTCAAGCTGGACTTGAGGTCGCCTAATTATTCAAAACGTAAAATCCCAAAATGTCTAACCTAATCTAGTAAGTAGTCTTAAATAATCTAAGTTTTAATTTTAATTTTGGATGACGCACTACACAATGGTGACTCGGATAATAGATGAATTGTACTCTTGAGTTGAGTTTAAATTCGTGCTGCTGGTCAGATGATAAAATCTTCGTTTTTATTTCATTCAAATATTTTAGGATTTATTTGTACGTAAGATTAGAACGTATCCTTTTGTGTTAAGAACACTTAATCATTTGGTTCTCCGCTTGTTGTAGTGTAATATTTTGTTTAGGATTGACTTAATCAAACTGAGCTAAGAATACTAGCCATGCACCGATTGCTTAGCAGCATGAGGTGGAGTAATTAATTGGTGAGTTGGTGAAGGGAAGAAAAATGTTATTGGAATTTCTGTGACACCCATTTGTAAAATAGTAGCAATTAGTACCGTTGACTGTAATTGTAGTGAAGCCAAGACTACTTATTTCCTGTTCCTCCTCCAGCTGCTAATACGTTTCCTACCATCCATCCAACTGAAGACACAACCCTAATTATCTTCGCTTTAGTCAAAATTAAGCACTACATTGTTGGTGTGTTTAACCCAAATTCCAAAATCCTGCAAAATAATTTAATTTACAATCATCTAATTCCATACATCGGATATTGGTACTACGAACGAGTGGTCGGAGAAATGTTTGCAATGTAATTGGAATTAAACTATTATGTGTAAAATTCACCTTGTACTTTTGTGTGTCTTTGTACCTTTAAAATATAAAAAATATCCCATAAATAATTGTGCCTCACCCTGTACGGTACCTATTAAGCTTCTGAAATGTTGTCTGGTTAAGGAAAATCCAATTTAGAGCATGGATGAATACTTGAATTTATGTAGCTGGAACCTCAGGGTAATTAAATAGATATCTGATCCAGTGCATATCAGATTTTAACTACAAAACAATTTCCAAGCAGCGCTGTGAATTCCTGAGATGGAGAGTGGAGATGGAATTCAATGCAAAATAACTCCAATTTCTGTAGTCAAAAACTTTTTATATGGATTGTTCTCTATGGAGCACTGATTGATTCAGATAAGATTAATCGACCAAAAAAGCATAATTAACCCTACTACTACCGGATCCATGTTAACCCTTACGTCATGTAAAAATTGTGTCGTCTGTTCGTTCATAATGTTGTTATCAAGAACTTAGGAGTGCGAGCGAAGGGTTGAGTTAAGTAGATTTGCTGGTATAAGGTACTAGAAAGTAATAACTTATGTATTTGAGAATACACAATTAATTAAAAATGTTTCCTGTGTGGTGAGCGTGCCAGATTAATTTGTCAGCTCTGGTCGCGTCAGTAATAGTTGATTTAATTGGTGTTTTCTAGAAGGATTGTGTATGGGAATGCATTGGTATATTTAAAACAAGAAGATTGTATTTTGTTGCTCAGTCACGACAAACTGATCCACCAAATCAAGGATCACTCCATATGTTCATGTAACGGTAACCACTCTAAAGGAGTCTAATTATCTGCTAAGTAGTTAAACTTACTCAATATAGAAACCCAATGTAAGCGAATCTGCTGTGTTTAACTGGATGTCGTTGTTCGTACACGTAGAAAAATACTTGAGTGATCGGGACTGAATAAAAAGAGAATATTCACAAACGTGTTTGCCTTAATTTCTAACTTGATTTTGGTACGCAATTAGCTATAATAACGGTATTTGGCGGCACCCGTGATACCGTTGTATTTAGACATCCAAAATTAAAATTAAGTTATAGGCTGTTTACCCTCCGCTGGCTCCGCACACTACTCAATTAAAGGGACATGGAATTTAGGAAATTGAATAAAACCTTCAAGTTAAATATTCTATGACTCATTTTTAATTTCGTGAATCGAAACATAATTATATACGGGATAAGCCTTAGCCAATGTACAATGTAATGTATTACACTAACAACAATTTTATTATTCTAGCCATACACAATTAGATCCATTCTGCTCAGCTTATTTTCCCTGTCGCCGGTGTCTGAAACTGTGGACTCATGTTCTTCTCAAATATGGATTTGGGGACAAACCTGGAATTCACAAAAATTGAACAAATTGTCACCGACGTCATATTTATGTTAATATTTTTTTTAAATATTAGAATACTTTTTGTCTTTCAATTGTTCCTGTTCCACACGTCCCAACTCGCTCAATTGCCGCTCCTCCCTCAGTCCTTCAATGCTCCCTCCGGAAGGCGTGTATTTATCACTGAGGATGTTCTCTAAGGTTGTAGCCTATAACGCCAATGACTGCGGCGACCGGGAACATTACAACGGGGGCGTAAGATCGAAGAAATGCCATTATAATTGGCAACATTTTTAGGGACTGCGAAGACGACGGTGTCGGTGTCTCTCTCAAGTTGACTTTCAGAATTCACGACCAGATTCAAACTGTGAGATCTTCCCGCGATCCCCGGAACATCCCGATGCGATGCATAGAATTTAAAATGTCTCTGTACTGGACGAAATAATTTGGATTACAATAAAGTGTTCATTCATCATTTAGACAACACAGGCCTGGAATATGAGTGAACATAATATAATATTACGGTACTCGTTCAATTAAATAACCAAGAGCAAAATTAATCATACTCCTAGTGTTTGCATTCCTACAATGAGCAAATCACAAATACGCAAATCAAACTGCCTCAAAACGAATTAAAATTGAATTGTTGATATTCCAGGTTAACGGAAAGGAAATCGCAGGGCCACTAATGGACTTCGGATTGCACATGTTCCATACCGGTCAGACGCTAGCCAGAATCGGAGCTGGACCATTCTTCTATTTATCAAAAGTGGAAGGAGCGGCCGGCCGAAGCAAGACTTTGGAATGACATTTTCCTCTGGTCGCAGTCCTCCCGCCTTGACATTCCAACTGGTTATTTGCATCACACAATTGTTTTTTTGTGTCATACATACGTATTTACAATGTGTGTATAGCTTTCATCTGCTTACCACAGGAACAATTAAGGCATGCTTCGTTATCGAAAATATTCTTGCTTCTTTTGAAATGGAGGAAATGTTGTATGAATTGCGTGACTCTTTGACTCAGTTGCCGGATTTGGGACTATGCAGCTTCGTTTGTCAATAAATTCGTTAATATTTATATGTGATGTTTATGAATATCAATACCAGATTAATAACTTTACTTTCCAATTTTTACTACCTGATAGAAACAAGCACGTCAATATGGAAAAACATTTCTTGTCCTGTCCAGCTACATGAAGTTGGTTGTCAAACTAGTCATACATAATCGCGAGGCTCGGGCTCCTGCACCGAGTGAATGGAGTGGCTGCAGTCGGAAACAGACAAGTAAATCGAAATATTTTTACTTCCTTTTTCAGTGCATGCATATATTGGGTAAACAAAAAGTCAGCATTGATTTCGAATTGAAAGGTTTTTCAGAATGAAAAACGTTGAAACGTTTTCGTTGAAGCTGCCTGTAAAGCAGAATTGAAAGAAATCCATTCCGGGCGGGGATGGACGGTTTCATGTTCTATGATCCTGAGCATGGGTGAATGGAATGTGGACTAAATTTGGATCAGAATATGGTCCGAATCAAATCAGCTCCGTTTTACATTGTGGTCTGGAAATTGCGGCTGCGGATTTGTTGCAGGTATAAGCATACATTGTGCAAATTTACATTCCTTGATTATTTGTGTGCTTTATAATTTGTGATTTCGTATGTAAATTAGATTCCAAGCGGTGGAGTTTCAACTGAAGGATTGAAGAAGAACATTCAGGTTGGGACTCTTTTTATTTATTCATTTCATGGATTGCAAATAGAAAAGGACATTTCATTCTGGACGGAGTTGTGGAGGATTCTGCGACGGCGGAGATATCCCGCTCTCAGATATGGCAATGGGTAAGTGTACCAGGTAAATATACTTGAATGTATATTTTGTATTGCTATTTCTATACTGACTATTATTTCAGACTCGATTGGAGGATGGAGGTTGTGAGAAAATTACAAAAACCCTCGCGACTATAGCTTAGCCCGTGATTTTGTAGTGTAGCGAGGAATCGCCTTGCGCCTTCAGCCAATTTACATAGGGAAGGAGACTTTTTTGGAGCAATATCTCCAAATATGACTGGAAGTTGTGATTGCTTTTGAATTTCCTGACTTCATAACTACTTACCTGTACAACCACACTGTTTTCCGCAGCGCTCAACAATCTAAAAATAAAAACGTCTTGTCGGATTCCTTTTCCGATAACGATATAATATTTTAGTTTCATGTCTTCATTACATTTCCTGGTTTTGCTTTGTCTCAGTCTGTTAGCCTTTAGCGTTTGGCGCTCGTGTGCACCCTTATGCCCTTCTTCAAACCACAGAACAGAGAGACAAGAGTAGAGCCAAAATTTACCGGTGAATGTTTTCTAAGTTAAGTTTTAATCATTCCCCTAGCATGGAATCCGCACTCAGATATTCTTTAAATCAAAACCGCTTGGTTTGTGCCCATTTGAGTTACTCGGACATTTCTTCACAGTTGCTAGAAAAATGTGTTTTAACGAAAGAACATCTTAATGAGATCCAACTCAAATCCGCAGATAGTGTTGGAATAATGAACGGATTGGTATCGTTCCTAGTTGAGCTGTAAGTCGTAAAGAAAGATTACTATAAGTATTATTATTATTTATTACAATAATATATTGCATTACTATAAGTATTATTATTATTTATTACAATATCACATTATATTGCAGAAATTCTGGAGATGGTTTCTGTGAATTCGTTAAGGCAGTCATTAATTCGGGAGAAGTGTTTCTGGGGGAAAAGCTTCTTCAAGATTATCAGCTAATAATTGACCCCGTCAAAACAGTCACCACACCGGAATGTCTCCTTACTACAGTGGTTAGTTAATATAGTACTTATAAATTGACAAGTCTATCAAATTTCAAAACGAAATAGTCGCGACTTCAACCAAAGGAGTACGGGGAGTTTAATAATTAGATTAGTCCTTTTCAAATTGTAAGCATTTTCAAAGTCATTTAAAAGTCAATTAAGTTTATAACTGAAGTTGAAATACTTTAGTGCTTTAAAATGTTTTTTTATTATTCTTTTAAATTTGCTGACTTGCCATTTTCGGGATAAATTTGAAGCTTGAGTACTTGACACGTAT
>JAAXYW010003160.1:0-12542 GCA_036851895.1 Orthonychiurus folsomi | reverse complement strand
TCCGGAATCCTCGGTCCGGAATTTCCTGGTCCGGAATCCTCGGTCCGGAATCTTCGGTCCGGAATCTTCGGTGTACGAGCAGCAGTACATGCGACCCAAAATTTGACATAGGCCACTACTTTTGAGGTTTTTGGTGACCCGTGACTTTTATGGTTTGATTTGTGACCCGAGACATTTTCAAATTTGAGTCGTGGCCCGTGATTCGTAAACTTTTCAAGAATATCTTGACGCGTGACTCGTTACTTTCTCAAAATTTTTGTCTTGACTAAAAGTGTTAAATCGTGAATAAAAAATAGTCGTGATATTTGGATATATAGTGTATATTATCTGTAGGGATAAACCGGATATCCGGCCGCGGAATAGTGCTATCCGGTCATGTTCGGCTTAACCGGCACCATCCGGTATCCGGCCAAAAAAATTAAGACATTGTTTAACATGGACCACATTTCCGGCCGGCTGGATATTTGGCCAAAAATAGTGATATCCGGCCAAATCCGGCTCCGTTCAATTGCTACTCGGCACTTTCCAGTATCCGGCTATATGGCCAAAGCCACTAACCGGCCAATGGCTGGATGCCACTATCCGGCGCATCCCTAATTACTTGCTATTTCCGTACCGCAAATTTGAAAATTTAACTCTTTTAACATTTAAAATTTAGGATGACCAATAACGAAAACTAAATTACTTGTGGTACCCAGCACTAAAAAATTTACGTTCCCCGAATTCTCAGGGCAGTTCGTCAGTTAGAATTTTGGACGCCATAATTTTTCCAACTTCAGCGAACTCTTGCCTACACAACAAACGAGGAGGCAATAACGTTCATTTTCATGTTAAGATTTTCACTCCTTGCAATTTATACTTTCTCGTCATGCGCAAAGAGGAAGGTGAAAAGTGATTCCGGGAGAGGGGAAGTGGAAGGTGGAGCGGAAGAGGAAGAGAAAGAGGAGAGTGACGAGTATAAACAGACCTTAAGGCTGGTAATTTTATTCTTGTATTTAACTCAACTGTTGGTCTCTGCACCGAGTTAACTAGAGTTGGTTGCTCCTTTTGAGTTATTTATACTTTGAGGCTTATTTAAGCAATATTAGGAATAGACGTTGGGATAATTAGAGAGAATAAATCCAGTTTAATATTATTCTAATTAAACCCAGTCGTGTTGCCCACGTTATTCCAGCCAATCACAAACTCCCCGCAGCTAGGTTGATAAAGGATCCGGGTAGTTTCTTGTCCCTCAACAATACCTACAAAAGGCGACGTACAAGGCGCGTGCTTAGACGGGGAAAGACCGAAAACCATCTAGACGACAGTCCACGGCCCTCCGTAAGTCAGGTTGGAGTTCAACCACTCATGGGGAAGGTAGACAGGTTTCAGAGAATAGCAGGTGGAGGATCGAGAGATAAGGAAGGAGAAGGAATTTGCTCGCGCTTAAAATTGCACATTTGTGTCATTCATCAGAAAAGCTTGCATCGTCATAGGTCCATAGATAAACCTAACATGTGACTCAATGCTTAGCACCCTACCAAGGTAGGCTCGTCTGAGTGAAAGACAAACACAACCTATAGATTACCACATTAAGTTAATTTGCGAGTCGACGGAGGATTGAACCCAGACGTCGCCAAACATGATGGCGGTCCATTATTGAGGACTAGACCACTTCGCCACATAAGCTCGCTTGGCACTGATTTAACTGTGTGAGGGAAATTTCGGAATGTCTGTGTGAGAGGGATTTGGTGGACCAGACTTGCTCTGCTTATAATTCGGAGGAATTAGTATGTAAAAAAAGAGACCTTGCCTCACTATCAAAATGTACATTCCGACGTCTGATTCGTGCAGAAAGTATATGTCCAACGTTATGCATACATACACAATACAAAAATCAACAATATCTTGGATCTGTTTGTAATATCGTCAAGACATATTGCGCTTGCATCTTCCACGTTGATAACGGAGACGCAATTCACGTCAACCGGTCGTAAAGTAAACACACTAACATGATTGATGAGTAAGTACAGACTTTATTTTGGCCAAGGGACATGTCCACAAACACAGCGGAGCAAAATGTAAATTCTACAAACTCGTATTTATTACAAAACATTTTCTTCGGCGGCAGATCAAAGATAAATATGTCAAAATAATAAATATTGACTTCTTAGATTTGCAAAATGGTTTACATTCTGCTGTGTCTCTTGCTAAACACTGTTTTCTAAACTACTGATAAAACAAAATGCTCACATTATTTTAGCAGAGATAGCTGAACAAATTATTTTAATAAGGAGACACGGGAACAAAGTAAAATTCATATCACAGTATCAGATAGGAATGTATAATTAAGTTGCCTTAAAATAAACTAAAAATTAATACAATCGTGTTTTATCAAAAAGCGTATCTTGTTTCAATATCTGAATACGTTATCGTATAATCAGTTCTCATATTGCATATAAAAAGCACATTACATTTCGATGTAAGCCGGAATTCTCCGCCACAAAACGGAAGAGTAGTAACTCGTTAATGCAAAATCCACCAGCATTCCAGCAAAATACAACCCCAGGACCCACCAATAACTGGGGGTCAACACACCCGCCAAATACAAAACCCAAGGAACAAAATACACCGTCATATTTGTAAAAAATGATTGGTAAAATATAAATTCCGTTTTTCCCGTTCCAAAAAACAAGCTATCCATTGCATTATTAAAAGAAAACACAATGTAAATCCAACCAATCTCGTAAAACATAGTGGCCGACAATTCCTGAATCTTTTGATTGGACGGACTGAAATACTCTGCTAAATACGGCCAAGTCAAAGTCCCCACCACTCCCACTAGAGTTAACCAAGCAATCAACCCAAAAAACGTTTGTTTCGCCACACTTTTTATCACATTTTTCAAATTCGGTTGAAGGGCCGCATGACCGATCTCAACCTTCACAAAAGTAGCTATGGTATTGGACGGAATTAGGAAAACTCCCCAAATAATAGTATTTAGTAAATTCCAGGCCCCCGCTTCCGTCTCCCCCAAAAAATTTATAAATTTAAGTGTAACCATAAAATAGAAAAAATTCCGAACTGCGGAATCCCCAAAATTTCCCCAACTGACATGAAAAAACTGACACAAATTTCCTCGCAGATTTTGAAGGAGAGGAACTCCAAATAAAAAATGACATGGATTCATCCGTTCGATCAAGTGTAAAAATATGGCATTATTCACAAAATTGGCTGCGGATTGAATTACCTTGTAATATCCCAACTCATCCAATCCCCAATGCAAAGACGTTGTCTGTTGCCCGAATAAGAAAAAATTGATACAAAATGACAGTAGGACTTGGCAGCATTGGGCACCGATCAGGAGGGAACTCGTTGTAATGTACATATAATTATATAAGGCGGCATTTACCAAAAACAATGGGAAACTGAATGAACTGATCCAAAGGAATTTTTCAGTTGCAGATACGATGGCCGGTGGCGTATTGATGAGTGATACGAATTGTCCAGTAAAACTGCATATGATGACGGTGAAAAGGCAACCAAGAATGACGAGGATAATCAGGCACATTTTCAAACCTTGCAATGATAATTGTCGTTGCTCTTTGTAGGTTTGTCCAATGAAATTAAACATGGAATTGACGACCCCTTCTTGAATGACTTCCAACACTACGCTGACGAATATGAACTGGGAGGCTGTGGCGAGGGCGGATTCGGATGGAATTTGACCCACGAAGAATAATGGGATTATTTGGTCGGAAATGGCGGGGATGAGGGCGGCAATGAAGAATTTGAGAAATACGCTAGACGGGAAGAACAGCCCGAAGAGTCCCTTCAGAAATCCTAAGACATTCATCTTGTAGCGTCGGATTTGGCGGCGGTTGACAATTTTAGCGGGCTGGGAGATTCAAATTATTATTTAGAATTAATTAATTCGATGTTATTTAATTCCAAACAACAACAATTTTATTTATAAAACTAATCGATTAACGAATTCTAAAATGTTCAATAAATTTTTCCAAAACAGGATAGTACAATGAGCGGAGGTTTTTTACCTTGGATAAGAGATTGTACGATGACTGGGCCTTCACCAAAATCATAACTGTTGCCGGCTTCGCATTTACATATTAGATTTCACCCTTCTTTTGCTAGCGATGTCTGGATATTCTGCACAAGGAGACAAGAGTAGATCGATATTCAAAAATATGTATGGCATTATTAATGCACTAGCACAGTAAAATTGGAATCGATTGAATTGTGTAGTCGTAGTGTATAAAGATTGACATTTGAAACAAATGATTTGAGCATGGCACGGACTTTCGAGAAAACACGAATGTCATGCCATTCAATTCCAGGCAAGATAAACATTATGAACGGCTAGAATTGCATGCAAATGAAAAGTTCACAATAAGTTATTCGTCGTGTGTGGCATGTACTTAAGCTCTTCATTTGAGGTGGCGTAGTTGCTGTGCTAGTGCTATGCAGTGGTGGCTTTAGTTGTAGCAGTGTTGTTTTCCAGCAGTAGATATGGAGTGGACAACGTGTGTAATGTGATGTAGTCCGCTTAACCTTGAGAGAGTCAAATACAAAAAAATATGAAATAGTGCGCACGTTGCACACCGATGTGGCAGTGCAGTGGAAGGTAGACTTAATCCACAAATCCAATATTATCAGCATTAAAATCCTTTTAAAAGAACATAATTGATTGACTCTGATATATACGCTACCAGATCCAGCCAATGTATTGCAATGTGGATTTGGTTGATTCTGGTTGAAGCACGTAAATATAAAATCGCTGTTGAGAATTTTGCAATTTAGAAAAGTGCAATGAATTGTACCAATTGATTCTTTCGTCAAGAAACTAGAACTACACTGAAAAGAGCATGGCATATTTAACTTGTGTCGTTGTTGGTAGTAGTTTTATATGACTACCTAACATTACATTAAAAATGCCGCATTTGTTTAATAATGTAAACTAGTATTCCCTTTATGTGTATCACTGTGATTTAAGTTAACCTAACACAGGATTAAATTGACAAAATTTCGTTTTCGTAGTACTTAAATATTATGGGCAATTCAATTGAACAAGGAGTTTTGATACAATGGGGTTTCGGGTTTGCAAGGATGTATAAAAATGTAATGTATCTGCCACTATTAAAAAATGATATCAATTTAAATGCTTGTTATAGCGAGGTCACACTAGACATTTTCAGGCAAATCAGTCATATCCTTAACAATCAAGGAAAATCAAGAAAAATAAAACTCGATTGTGAGTAAAAATTGGGAAACACGACTTAAAATTATCTTGGTTCATTTTGTATTCCCATTTGTTCATATGTTGTACATGCTGCACTGCCTTGAACTATTTCGACAATATTGCACTGCTACTAATTCAAAAGTTGTTGCATTTGCCTACACGGTGATTATTGATAGAAAAACTAGATTAAACTTACGACTTTACCATCTGATGCACATTGAATTTTCAAATTGAATAAACAGGAAGGCGATTGTAAGTAGATATAATTATATGTATGGAATCACAAAGTCCGGAAACTCGCAAGTAAACGCTCTAAATAGTATCCGTATTGTGTGTATTATATAACAAGTATTACATAAATACATGCTTAATTTCCAAGTTTTACCGTCTAGAAAAAACTCTTGTTAGTAGATAAGCATCGCTCTTGATGAAAACAAAGATATGAAGGGCAAATAACACTTCACCCAAGGATGTGATTAAACCTTATGCAACCTCACAATTGAAAGTACGAGGTGGATTCTCAATTATGATAATGCAAAAATAAAATGGAATTGCCTTAACTTTTAAGTACTGCAAATGTCAATCAAACAAATTCAATCCCACAAAAACTTCTGCCGAAGACGGACCATAACTCCCGAGTAGTAAAACATAATAAAGCAATAATTATTTAAAATGGGTGACCCAGAGCCAACCGTAGTTCCTGAGCTAAGCCTGAATTTTGTGAGCAAAATGATTGGAAGAAAAGTGTCCAGTTTTACCATAAAACCCGGCACTGCTCCAGGAGACAATTATACGAGTGTTCTCTATTGTTTAAAATGCATTGTTGAAGAAAATGGAACGGAGGAAACAATCTATGGAATATCCAAATGTTATCCATCACATCCGATGCGACAGCAATACCTCAACAAGTCGAATATTTTCTGGAATGAATTAAAAATTTATCAGGATTTCATACCAGCTCTCAAAAGCTTTCAACAGGAAATGGGAGCTGACCTTAAAATGCCGTTTGCTCCATTAATCAGTGGCAATGCTATTGATTACGGAAAGGGGAAAGGTATGACATTTAAAAGCACCAATTCAAAGGTTTTCTACAATATCTCGAATTTCTTAAAAATATCAATTTGTATGTTTAATTTGCAGAAAATGAAGAAAATCTAGCCGGAAAGTACGCCGGAAAAGTATTCAGCCCATTTGATAATTACATTCTGATGGTTGACTTGAAAAACACATACGGATTCCGAATGTCAAATCGGTTGGTCGGACTCAATTTAGACGAAGTGTCACTGGTCATGACAGAGCACTCCAAAGTCCATGCTCTGGGGTGGGCCTACAAATTGAAAAGTGGATTGGACAACCTGGCCTCTAAATATTCCTACTTGGATTTTGAAATGAATCAGGATGACACAGCCATGTTTATGAACGTCATGAACGGATGTGTTGGAAAAGCGATCGAGACATTGAAAACTGTGGAAGGACTCAATCCCGGGATTTTGAATGGAGTTGAGACATTCAAGCGTAACATGGAGGCAATCCTGATGACTACGTTTGATTGTAAGCACAACGAAAAACCAAGACCGATGGAAGAATTTCTTAGAGTAAAAATGCTCAAGGATGACAAAATGAGGGCGGCTGATAACGGTAATCCAACAACATAAACTTTTATAAAAATGTGTGTTGAGCAATACTAAGTAAGTTCTTTTATGTATTCATAATGCCCGAATTTAAAAACAGTTTGAACTGGGTGTGGATTACTTGCCTGGTTATAGTTTAGCAGCCCTGAAGCGCCGTTTCCATGCATCCAAATTGGTAGGATTGCAAATGTGTTTGATGGTTCTACCTGTCATTTTGAAGGAGTCGAAGGATATCCAAGATATGGAGAAAATGGAAGGGGTTGAGGATTTGGAGGATATGTTTCAGAATGTGATCGGCGATTTTGACGGGAATGTCAAGTACAAAGAGACGCTTCTTGCAGTTGTGAAGGAACTCTACAGTGAGGGTGTAATATAATAATTAATAGTATTATGTAGTTGAAACTCGATTAGCATGTTCGAATACAATAAAAATAAACAAGTTCAAGTCAACAAACCGAGTAAAAACACACAATCGAAATCGACGCTTTTGCCTCACAACTTGTTTGACTCCTTTTTTCGTTGTGAGACTCAACGCAGATAACGAGCCGAGACGAAGACCGGCATTTACAAGAAAATGCATTTACAGTCGAACAAATTCCCTTCGCAAATGCAAAATAAGTTCATTTTCGGTCCGCCACCTTCTTTTTGTTGCCGTAACAATATGAAACATAAAAAAAATTTGCACAATCAGTTTGCTAGTCAAAGTTTTTTTTTGGTTGCATAATGAAACGGGCGGGCCTTTAATTATACAATTTGAAATCTTACGGGTCAAATCAAGCATACTTCTTAAAACAAAGATTATTCGCGATTAATTGTAACTGGGCTTACTGGAGTGGCAAGAATTTTCAGACAAGAAACTGGGTCCAGGAGTCAATATAGTTGCAAGAGGATTAATGCTTGGACTAAAGGACCAAAAAATTAAACCCTATGTAAAACAGGGGTATTAGAGTTGACGCAACACAAAACACAGAGTAAGAAATAACCTCATAGAGTATAACAATCTCGCACGGCAAATACCGATCGAACGCATTAACGCAACACTATTTCACACAGCGGACACCTGACAAAAAAAATACAATTTGCTCAGCTCGTTGGGTACATAAATTGACTCAAAGTTTGTTTTTGTTACCCAAACACGCCATGCTAAACCTCGCACGGCACGTCAAAAAAAACCGCGATATACTATTACCTTCTGATTTGAGAACTTGGTATCCTTAATTGCACCCACTTCCCGCTTAGGACGCAGGGTTAAGCGCTTTATGGCAAAATACAAGGAAGCTAAATTAAGGAATACAAATTAAAATTGATTTGGTTCATCTTGTGTGTATGCTCATTTGTTCATACATGCTGTACTACTTTAACAAAATTGTACTATGTACTAATTCATGGTTTCAACATAAACACCTTCAGAACGAGCATTGAAAAATTGCTAATTACTTTACTTGAATTTAAATTTACTTAAACTATACGGATGTTGAATTTTGAAAAAGAAATTAAATATTAAGCGGAAGACAAATGTAAGCTGATATAATTATTTAGAATTACAACGTTCGGAGGAGCACCGTGCATGGATGCATGTATTTAAACACTCGTATTGTGCATAATTATGTAATGTGCTGTGCTTGTGCACTACATGATGCATAATTTCCAAGTTATTTCAAGGTACAATTTGACTTCGTACCACAATGGACTAAATATACATTGGGGAATCTGAATAGCGAACTCACAAAAAGTGGCAACAGCCTCTGCCTCTTTCTTTTTTTTTGTGTAGCATCAAATCTGACACTCACGCATGCGGAAGTCCCTACAGAAAAAACTGTCGTTAATAGTTAATCGCGCATGATAACAACCAAGCTTATGAAGAACAACTAACACTTCATGCATAGGTTGTGATTAAAGCTTACGCAACATCACATTTGAAAGCTCGAGGCTTGGCAAGTATGACAATGCAAAAATAAAATAGAATTGCTCTGAGTTTTAAGTAGTAGTACTGTGAATCTGATTTCAGCCAATTCAATCCGCGAAGAACATTCGTCAAAGTAGGACCGCAGCCGCAGCTCCGAGAAATCAATTATAATGGGTGACCCAGAACCAAACGTAATGCCTGAGCTAAGCCTGGATTTTGTGAGTAAAATGATTGGAAAAAAAGTGTCCAGTTTTACCATAAAACCCGGTACTGCTCCAGGAGACAATTACATGAGTGTTCTTTATTGTTTAAAATGCACTGTTGAAGAAAACGGAACGGAGGAAACAATCTATGGAATATCCAAATGTTATCCGTCGCATCCGATGCGACAGCAATTTCTCAACAAGTCGAATATTTTCTGGAATGAATTAAACATTTATCAAGAATTCATTCCGGCTCTGAAGAAACTGCAAGAGGAAATGGGAGCTGGCCTCAAAATGCCGTTTGCACCTTTAATCAGTGGCCATGCTATTAATTACGGAAAGGGGAAAGGTATGAAATCTAAAAATACAAATACAAACTGTTATGCAACATTTTGCAAATCTATTTGTACAATTTGCAGAAAATGATGAAAACCTAGCCGGAAAGTACGCTGGAAAAGTTTTTGGCCCATTTGATAATTACATTTTGATGGTTGATCTAAAAAACACATACGGATTCAGAATGTCAAATCGGTTGGTCGGACTCAATTTAGACGAAGTATCCCTGGTCATGGCTGAGCACTCAAAAGTCCATGCTCTGGGGTGGGCCTACAAAGTGAAGAACGGATTGGACAGTCTGGCTCCTAAATTCCCGTTCATGGATTTCGAAATGAATCCCGATGACACAGCCATGTTTATGAACGTTATGGGTGGATGTGTCGCAAAAGCAATTGATACATTGAAAACAGTGGAAGGACTCAATCCCGCGATTCTGGATGGAGTTGAGACATTCAAAGGCAATATGGAGGCAATCATGATGTCCATGTTCGATGATAAACTTGCAAACCCAAGACCAATTGAGGAGTTCCTTAGAGTGAAGATGATCAAGGACGATAAGATGAGGGCAGCTGATAACGGTAAAATTTTTTATATGATCATCATACACTTACTAAAGTGGAATCTTTGTCTGTTTGTCAGTCTGTCCCTCCAAAAATTGCCATTGCCCCGAGAACAATTATGTTCCAGAAATTATGTTTTTTGTTGACCTACGCTGAGGTCAAAAGTCAGGCCATATGTTGACCTTGTCTAAGCTAATTCCACTGGCCCTATGAATATTTTAAGCTATTCAGAGATTATTCAGCAGTTTTGGAGAGCAGCTGAACATTCCACTTTAATTTGTTTATATTTGATTTAAACAGTGCCTTGGCGAGTTGTCGTGCACGGTGATTGTTGGACCAACAATTTGCTATTCCGCTACGACAAGGATACAAAAAGAGCCATTGAATTGATTCTGGTTGACCTGCAAATGATGCGTGAGTCCTGTCCGACCCAAGATTTGGTATACCTGCTCTACTCAAGTACTACCTACGAGTTTAGAAAGAAGCATTTGAATGATATGCTCAAATTGTACCATACCAAGTTTATGTCTTACTGCGACGAACTGGGTGTGGATTACTTGCCTGGTTATAGTTTAGCAGCCCTGAAGCGCCGTTTCCATGCATCAAAATTAGTGGGATTGCAAATGTGTTTGATGGTTCTACCTGTCATTTTGAAGGAGTCGAAGGATATCCAAGATATGGAGAAAATGGAAGGGAACGACTTGACGGACATGTTTGAGAACGTGATGGGTGCGTCGGATGGGAATGTCGAGTACAAGAAGCGACTTGTTGCAATTGCGGAGGAACTGTACAATGAGGGTGTAATATAATAATAGTAGTATTACCTAGTTGAAAATCGTTTATCATGTTAAATATTAATGAGATTCGACATAATTGCATCCAAATTCAATAAAAACACATAATTGAATCGGTTATTTGGTGATAAGTTAGAAGACGTGTTTCAATTCTTATTTGAATGAAAAAAATTGGTTCTTCACCACCCTCTAAATCTAGTAAGCAAAGTTCAATTAGTTTTCTTTCATGAATTCTAAACTGGGTTCGGTGAAGATTTTTCTAGGTGATTTTATTTTTATGTGAACGTATAGATTTTGAAAAATGCTTACTTTTGCAAGAAAAGTAACTCTTAAAAACAATGGTAATCATAACTGCAAAACAAGTAGATTGAATGTTCCTAGCTATTTCTAAAATCCCGCCCAACATTTCACACTGCATGTACACAGTTCAAGATGCAAAACTCAAAAATGGTGCATATCCTTGTACTTCACCACATGTTCAGTTCAAGTCCAGTAAATTGCACTTGATGTTTGATCCTTTGTTGAGCTTTCAGTAAAGACGATACTTTCTTCCAGATGGCGCCATACCTGAATTATTCGCACATATTTGTTAAGCTAACTTTGCTATTACCGCGTGGATTATTATCGACTCCTATGAAGGGTCAGTATTAGGGGTCTGGTAAGTCCAGTCTTCTGAGTACTGAGGTCGGCGCTGTGCTGCCCACTTCCACGGGGCACACCATTACTATGTGTACACCTCCTTAGCTATACATATTTAATGTACTGTTCTTGTCGTTAATAAAGACGGGGTTATCGCTGGCCTGTCATTGTAAATTTCTCAGAGTAGGTCATAAAGAATCTGGCTTTTAGAAAGTCGAAAAATATGAAATAGCTAGTCCGTACTTTCCAGGCCAGGTGTATGTGATAGTGGTAGATTTCACTAACACATAAAATACTAGTGTGTCAAAAAAATTTGAAATAGAAAATTGTCGGGCTGCGATTGGGTGAACTAGTAATACAGCAAACGTGGATTTTATTGACCATACAAATTTGGCAGGTGAACATGAATATTGGAATCTTTATTGTACATGGTCAAATACGTCAGTTTGAATTTGTTGGCAGTGGCGGTGGACATATCAATTTGCTATGCTTGAGTGTGAGCCTATTCACATATCCAAGAATTGTTAAGACAAATTAATACCTATGTATGGTGTAGCTTTAATTTTTTACAGGTTTACGCCAGACTTTACGGCCGTTTCAACACATTAGATCGAATCCTAAATTGATATTAATGAATTAAGCAAAAAGTTTGAGGGCTTGATAGTTTTAGCCCTATAAAACACAGCGGACAAGCGGACATAATTATATGGAAGTGCAAAGCCCGCGTTGCATGCATCGTGCAAGCAAGTGTTCCAAGCATTCGTATTCTCTATATAAACGTGGATTGCGTGTATGTGTGTGACTGCGCATACTCTATAGAGAGGCTTGAACAGAATTCCTTTCCCCGAAAAAGGAACCACCCTGCGTACATGTTGGCAGCGCGACACAGCGGGCTTTTTGTTGCAATCAATTTTTATTGTTGCAAAGTCCAACCACTCCACACAAGAGTTTGTGAATCTCTGGGCGAATGGGGCGGGTATTTTTTGCATAGTGGATGGAAACATCACATTCGACATGTAATTTAATTGTTCAAGGGCTCTTTTGTTTAGTCAAAGTTCTGACTATATTCATCATCATCTGTACTGTCATCTGTAATACACCTGAAGTAGGGGCCTGTTCCAATTGGTGGGCGAAGATGGGCTTGCATCTCTTTTCCCTTTCCAACATGCCGTAAGCCAGGGTTGATGGATAGAACCTCGCCCTGGGGAAAGCAGCAGCATTGTCGGATGCATTGATA
>JAAXYW010003159.1:0-12549 GCA_036851895.1 Orthonychiurus folsomi | reverse complement strand
TAATTTTAATCAGGGAAGTCCTGATTTTCCCTCAGGACTTTTCAACCACGCAACCTCCGCCAACAACGGCGCGGCGGTCAGTTTCAATGATGATTCGTCATTGCTTAACCACAGATTTCATAATCTCAGATTTCACACTATACGATGCTATGTTTTGAGAAATAACTCCTTGTCCAGCACCTTTTTTAGTGGTAGTAGATTTCAAAACTTTTTTTTAAATTTTTCGCCTGAAAAAAGTAGTGATGATTGCGACTTGCAATTGTAGTGTAAATTACAAATACTCATGCCGCATTCCCTTTTGCTAGGGTTTCTCACCGGCTAGGCTGCGGCCAGCACATAAAACTTGAGCTGAGCTCTGCTTCGCAAAAAATAGTTGGCAAATCAAAAATGCAAAATTGAGATATTGAAATTGGGAGACACATATTTACTCCTTTTTTTATTCCCAAACTTTTTTGATGCTTCGTCGACAGTGTTGCGACTTGTAAAATGGCAGATTATTTTGAAATTTGTGCATAATGCAGCTGCGGGAAATTCAAACGCACATAATCCTTGCTTCCTAACTTTAGAATTTCAGCTAAATTCCTTAAACCATAATCCTTAGTACGGACAATACAGTGCGATGTAATGAATGATATAAGAGCTAGTTATTCAAATTTTACAATTCAGTTCTTAGCGAATTGAGACACAATAATCAAGCCCTCCAATCAAGCCCATGGTCATATTCATTAATGAGTGCAATGCAATCAAATACGCATTTCTTGGATTTCCCTACGGTTAGCGGTTTAGCAATACTTGCCAATAATTGTTCCAATGAGTCACACGTAGTGGAAAGATGAGCTACAATGATCTGTTGGGCTGTTTTCATGTTTTGGGGAATTCCACCGCATATTACTCACCAAAACGCAAAACGGTGCTTAGGCTCAGACTTGACCTTCAATGTAATCTGCAAAAAATATAATCGTTAATCACTTCTTTAATATAAAAACATAATTCATAACTTTAGGCCTCGCCCCTCAAAGCTGAAGCTGACTGTCTGAGTTCAAATGAACAAAATTCAGGTTTTTAAATTTCTCCGAACAAGTATTATATGCTGTCGGCCTTACTAACCTAAGAAGCTAATTCATGTCCGTTTTAAGTGGTTCGTGGACCATGCAAAATTTGTTCGTGGTTTTGCGGAGAACGAGTTTTTTTGTTAAGAAAACGAAACGTTGCTCGTGATCTTCTCCGCCTTTGTTATACAAAACCGTGCAAGATATACAAAATCCGACTTATTGAACCCGTGAACTGAATTATTTGCACAAAGTAGGCATTTGAAACGTATTTGCAATCACTTGCATAGAAAACGCCCATATTTCGACACAGTTGCGAATCCGTATAACATTTGAAATAAGGCAATAATGGGCACTTTTTTTTTGCATAAATTAAGATACGTTTCTTCGAATTTTCATATAATCTAAAAAAGCGTTATTGGTTTAATGCTCGCATTTCCACCGCCGCGCCGAAGAATTACAATTCAAATTAAAGTTACTACTACGGGTACTTCCTTTGTGTTGCGTAGCCGTAGCCCTACTATTTTTTGCAGTTGAAGTGTTGCAATGTGCAAAAATTAATGATTCTCCCACCAAAGATTCTGGCTCAAGGTTGACGCTAATAATGAGAACTACTCCTTACCTCCAAGTCACTTCATATTACATGCACTAATGCGCATGACTGAGCTGGTCGGAATTGAATTGCATCCAAACTTGTTCTCCCTCTTCTCCAATGTATACTAGCTAAATTACCAGCATCCAGACAAATTAAGCTGGATGTCTCTTTTACTTTTATGCGCAGTTGCCCAGCAAGCAATATTTGACGCAATCGCAATTCATCATAAATGATGCTAAAAATTATAGCGTAGAAAATTGCAATGGACCATTATTGGTCGTCGTAGCTTTGCAGCGTCATTTTTACTCAATGTTGAAGAAAACTTTCGACTTAAAAAAATATATTACTCAATTTTGATCGCATTAAATATCAAAAATCCAAATGTAATGCTTTCTGTGCCAGAGCTTAATGCCATGAAAGGATTTTTCGCAGATTTTACTTTTGCGCTAAATTTGAAATCTCCGACTTTGGAGTTTGCTGGACAGTTCATGCCCGACACCCAGTTTGCGTAATTGTGTGCTTAAATTTCGTCCTGCTAATTGACTGTGACCTATTAATCCATTTTGAACACATTCCAATAGCCCGATCCTCTCGTCCGCCTCCAACTCCTCGGGTTGGAAGAAATTCAAACTCCTATTATGGAAAAATTACAAAATCCAGTCCCGCCATTGGATCCAAGCACTGATGGAAGTCCTCCTCCCTCTCCTATTCACAGTGGTAATAGTCATTGTCCGGGATATTGTCAAATCAGAAGTAGTTGATCATCCAACAGTATACGACTCATTTGAAGTGGATTTCCCTCCATTTGTTGTACGGAATGACTGGTAATTAAGACAATCACAAACTAAATACACAAAAACCAGAATCGTTCTAGGAAACTTTACTTATTAACTAATCTTTGCATTGGAAATAGCAATGAAATCTACTACACCCCAAACAACAATATTACAAATGAGCTCATGGAAAATGTGAGGGCGAATTACTTTGTCGGAAATAATTACAATTACACTTGTAAGTTGCCCGATTTTGAACCAATACTTTACCTTACGATGTCTTATAAATACACATAATTTTTGCACCAGTCACCGGATTTGACACGGAGGACGAATTAGTCTCCGCCTACAATTCCATAGCCATAGAGGCGAGTACACAAAACTCCACTGGGGTGGACGATGCAAAAGTACCTGTGCTCGCCGCCGTCGTTTTCACCAATGATTTTGAGGAGGATGGGTCTGCTTTTCCGCGAAAAATTCAAGTGAGTCACTTTTTTGCCAGGATTTAATTTAATTGCAATTTGGAAAACATTTCTAATGTAAACTTTACAGTACAACCTCCGATTCCCTGCTCAACAACGATCACAATTTGACTTGATTAGTGAGCGTTTTGGAATCAAACCGGCGTGGTTCACGGAAATTGCATTTCCTCTGTTTCAATTCCTCGGGCCGAGGTCAAAGGATGCTCAGGAGGGTGGTCTTCCTTGGTTAGTAGCATTTATTTGTCTGAATAGTTAATTTGAGCTGAGTAGCACTGTGAATGCTCCTCGCTTGTGTAGTGTGTGTTAATTTGCCTATGTTCTATGCCATCACATGGCTTGGTATTTATCAAGAATTTTATTATGCAAATTATTTTTGCAACATTAGGTTACTCCGCCGAAGGTTTCCTCTACCTCCAGCAATCTATTGACAAATCCCTTCAAAAACTTCTATTGTCGGAAGAAGACGTTAACAAAGTTGCAGAATACGCTATCACACTCCAGCGATTTCCGTATCCAAATTATATTGAGGACAAATACTTGTTTGCTCTCCAAGGGTTCCTACCCCTTCTCACACTTCTCAGTTTTGTTTTCCCCGCCTTGAATACGACGAGACTGATTGTTTATGAGAAGGAGAAAAGGCTCAAGGTTAGTTTAAGATTACTTAAAATGTTAATTACTACGAAGCTTTTCTGGTTTAGTTTACACTGTATTTCATGGGACCGAAAACGTTTTAAATTATGAATATGTATTGTTCAGGAATCCATGAAAATGATGGGATTACCAAACTACTTGCATTGGTTAGCATGGTTTTTGAAGGCGTTTTTAATGCTAACCCTATCCGTTCTCCTCATGACAATTCTTTTGAAGGTACACACCTTTTGGAGCGCCATTATTGAATATTTGTTATTGTGTAACCAAATAGTTTATATTGAAATTTGTAGACGAGGTTTAGCTCATCTCAGGAGCTGTCAGTACTGGACAAAGTTGATGGAACGTGTCTTGTTTTTTATATTGTTTTGTTTTGTGTTTCAAATCGTCGGGTTCTCGTTTTTCATGTCAACTTTGGCGTCATCAGGTAATTTGCACTTTAAATTGCGCTAATTAATTGCGCCCAAAATTTCTGTCTGCTTGACCTCAACCTTTGCCAAATGAAAACAGACGTCAGTTTGTAGTTCGGCTGAAACGAACGCCTTTTCATTACGTATGTTGTGTGCTAACTCTTGTGCACGCAGACGTTTTGGTTACTTTAATTAGCACGTTTAACTCTGTACTTTACAACACTGTATGCTGTAGCTGTACTGATCCTAATTACCAACTTCCTCCTTTATTTCAGCAATTGCCGGTGCTATTGCGGCCGCCGTGCTTTGGTTCATCTTATTCTTCTTATCTTGAGCCCAACTTTTTGTATCTTGAACGAAGTATCTTCAAGATACTTTTTAACGTATCTTGCCCATCTGTGCTAACTCTTGTGTACGCATACGTTTTGGTTACTCTTAATTAGCACGTTTAACTCTGTACTTTACAACACTGTATGCTGTAGCTGTACGGATCCTAATTACCACCTTCCTCGTTTATTTCAGCAATTGCCGGTGCTATTGCGGCCGCCGTGCTTTGGTTCATCTTATTCGTCCCATACTTCTTCATTCAACCGCGCTACAATTTACTAACACGACCCATCAAATTAGGATGCTGTTTCCTCACGAATTTGACTATAGCCCTTGCGTGTCAAATCATTTGTGTATTTGAGGGAACCGGGGCTGGGATCCAATGGTCAAACATAATGCAGGGATCAGGGCCAGATGATAATTTCTCAATGCTGGACTGCATGGTCATGATGTTGATCAATTCTGCGGTGTACTTTTTGTTGGCCTTGTACATTGAAGGGGTTTGGCCTGGGGAGTATGGCGTTCCATTGCCTTGGAATTTTCCTCTGAAGGTAATTCTGAGCACAGATTTGGTGGTAACGTGATCTAATTGACTAGTACTTTGCCGCCAATATTTAGGATTTTTAAACTAGTCTATATCATTCTTCTCCTTTCTAGAAATGGTATTGGACAAATTCAGTTCGACACTCCTCCGCCGGTCGTAAATCCATACCCCACACGCAGAATGACGCTCACTACTTCGAAACCGAGCCGAATTCCAGGGCCGGAGTTCGGATCCAGAATCTGTCAAAAACCTTCAAAGACAAATGGGCTGTTAAAAATATGAGCTTGAATATGTTTGAAAATCAAATCACTGCTTTGCTGGGTCACAACGGTGCTGGGAAAACTACTACGATGTCAATGTTGACAGGTAATTACTTCAGATTTCCTTCTATCATCTTTGAAATTGACATGCTTAATACAATGATGGGATCTGTGTTTGTGTTGCAGGACTATTCCCGGCAACAAAGGGGACGGCTTTTATAAATGGCTTTGACATTTTAACGGATATTCAATCCGTTAGGTCAAGTTTGGGGATTTGCCCACAGCATGACGTTTTGTTTGACGATCTCACTGTGGAGGAACATATTAGGTTCTTTTGTTTGGTAATTACAATTAATAGATTCATATTTTCTATTCTTTATAATCAACTTGTGGTTTTGTGTTTGGTTAACAGCTTAACCCATGTTTAAGCATCAGATTTGGTTAAGATTTGACTTAATTTGATTTTCAGTTGAAAGGTTTTCCCGAATCACTCGTGGATAATGAGATCACCAAAACGTTAAAATCCCTTTGCCTGGAGGACAAGCGCCATGCACTTTCCCAGACACTTAGTGGTGGAATGAAGAGGAAGTTGAGTGTTGGAATAGCTCTATGTGGTGGATCAAAGGTAATTAATCAAATCAAGAGTTAAGTCACTTCATTTCTTGCATATTTAATAAAATTGTGGCTGTACAAATACATTAGGTTGTACTGTTGGACGAACCGACTTCAGGAATGGACCCTGCTGCACGACGCTCAACGTGGGATTTAATTCAAATGGAAAAGAAGGGTCGAACCGTTTTACTTTCAACACATTTCATGGAGGAAGCGGATTTGCTTGGTGGATCGAATTGCAATAAGTAAGAGAACTTGCACAATAGTTACACACCCATGCCAAGGCACACTTTAATAACTTTCTCGTTTAATTACTCTAGTGGCTGAAGGGGAACTTCAATGTTGTGGGAGCAGCTTGTTCTTGAAGAAGAAATACGGTAAATTGGTCATTTAAATCAAAATAACCAAGCAGAAGTAATAGCAATGATGTTGGAATATGACATTGACTCTTTAGGCGGAGGCTACCATCTAATTATAGTCAAGGATCCTCAATGTGAAGTAGAGAACATAACTAATCTCCTCAAGAAAACAATCCCTGAAGTTGAAATTGATCAAAATATCGGAGCTGAGCTAAGCTATTCACTCCCGGATTCAAAATCCGCGGAATTCCCACAAATGTTTAACGAATTAGAGGAAAGGAAAACGGAGCTTGGAATAGCGTCTTATGGTGCAAGCATAACAACAATGGAGGATGTATTCATCCGAGTCGGACGTGAGGCGGAGAGGAAAATAACGGAGGAATTTGAAATGAGGAATCCAAATTTGACTATGAGTAGTGCGGACAATAACATGCGGACAGGTGGAAAACATGTGCAGATTTCCCTGGATCACTTGAATAATCTTTCCGACTCAAAAACCCAGTTGTACAAAGAGGACAGTTACAGAAATAAGGGGCTTGGTCTTATTGTTCAACAGTTTTGGGGAATGATTGTTAAGAAATTCATTTATGTTATGAGGAACCGCCTTCTACTGATTGCACAGGTACGGATTAGAACTAAAAATAGTCATGATTGGGCGCAGATGAAAATTTTAATATTTCTTTGATTCGCAATGTCTTATCTTCTAGATGGGAGTACCCGTTTTGTATCTGCTAATTATTCTGGGTGTTATGAAGACTTTACCAGGACTTGAGTCACCTCCTGCATTTCATATGGATTTGAATGTAATTTGAAATCAGAATTTTAAATATGGGATTCATGCTAATGAAACGTTGGGGAATTAATTTTAGCGCTACGAATCAATTAGTAAAACAAAAACTGTTGTCCACTGTGGAACCACACCGTTCTGTGAAGGTTACAAGGATCATCTCCGTGGAATGGACAATACTATTGAATCAACAGACGATGTGTTCAGCGATCACGTGCTGGAAGTGGTAAGTCCCTCTCATCTTAAGTACACTAATTGAATACCAAACTCTCATAATAAAAATGCATTTTTTATTATCTAAAACAGGGAGCCAGGGATCTAACTCTTTTAAATTTCAAATACATTGTTGGCTATGAGGAGCGGCCTTATAACTCTTCATATTCAAACAAGACAACTGAGCTCGTCGGATACTTCAACAATCAACCATTCCATACTCCCCCACTCGCATACAACCTAATTACAAATGCAATTATGAGAACGTTTTCAAATTATACAATAGAGGTATCAAATTATCCGCTACCGTACTCCAATTTGGATGTTATCAAGCAGACTGGAAATCTATACACGGTAACCAATTACTAAAGAAATTATTTAAAATGTTATAATATAGTCCGGACTGACAGAAACGTTTTGAATTTCAGGTCGGTTTCCAAGTCGGCTACAATCTTGGATTTGGAATGTCATTCCTCGCAGCATCCTTCGTAGTATTTCTCATTGCCGAACGGGAATCCCGCTCAAAGCATCTACAATTTGTATCCGGTCTCAAATTCCCGATATTTTGGATTGCAAGTTTTGTTGTGGATACCCTCTGCTACATTATTCCTTGTCTTTTGATCCTCGGAGCTATCCTTGTGTTTAGAATTGAGGATTTCATGAATGCGAATGTGATGTACTACATTGCACTTGTACTTGGCACGTATGGGGTATCTGTGATTCCTTTCATGTATGTTTGGAGCTATGCATTTACCATTCCTGCAGCTGGTTTTGTACTAACCGCCATGTTCAACATATTTACGGGTAAGGAAATTGTTGACCAATACATTGTTATTTGCAGAGTTATTCATGTGCATTTTAAATCTCTAATAGGAATGGCGACAATGCTTGCATTTGTGATTGTAAATATTCCTGAATTGGATTTGGGTGATGTGGCGGAGACGCTGAATAATATTTTCTCTAATTTTTCCAAACTACGCACTTGGAATGGCTGTCGTCCAGTTGGCTTCAAATCATCAAATCAATCAGCAGTGTGCTACGATAAATTTGGAATTCTTCTGTGAAGCATTGCCGGACAATTTCTGTTGTTCCAAAGGTATGAATATTAGACTGCTGACATTTTGCAATCTACATTAGTTTGAAACATTTGAAAACTTTTTTCTTCAGTCAAATCATTTTTGGACTTCAGCTTCCCGGGAATTGGAAAGAATCTCGTCTATTTGGCTGCCGTCGGGGCTATATCTTTTTTCTTTATTATTCTGATCGAGAGCAAAGTTTTTAACAACCATTTTCAGCTACCTGTGCTGCCGGAGGTCGAAGGATTATGCTGAAGAGTCGGATGAAACTGAAGGTACGAATTACGAATAGAACTTTTTGTAAAGTACCGTAGTGCCCCTGCTCACTAGTGGTTCTTATTCTTAAAGTAAATGAACTAATTATTTCCGCTATTGATACTAATGTTGTATTCCATTAATATGGGGCGAATTCGCACATTTAGAATTTCTACGAGCTAAATAATACTCTCGATCGATTGGATCGATTTGTTTGCATTTACAGAAGCACTGGCAATCGAAGATTCGGACGTGACTCTGGAGAATGAGAGAATCCGAAAAACTAATTTGACGGATCTTTTCCAAACTGACAATTTGATTTTGAGGTACAGAAACTTTGCAAAGGCATCAATGTCAATGCTTTTTGCAAATTTTGTAATGTGACATACCAAATTTGCAGAGATCTGACAAAACTATACGGAAACTTCATGGCGGTAGATAAACTCAACTTGGGTGTGCAACGCGGTCAAACATTTGGGCTCCTGGGAGTTAATGGTACATTAACTATAACTTTGAATAGTTTTTTTCGCAATTGGATCATGTTTGACACATCTGAGTCATAAATCCTAAACTCACTTCCTAATCAGGTGCCGGGAAAACAACAACATTCAAAATGCTGACAGGGGACATTCCAGTCACCGGCGGAGATGCTTTCATCTACTCATACAGTGTACGTAATGCAATTGAAAAAGTGCACAAGAATTTGGGCTACTGTCCCCAATTCGATGGGCTCATTGGGCAAATGACTGGCCGAGAAACACTTCGAATGTTTGCGAGACTTCGAGGAATCCGGGAGTCCGAAATCGATGGAATGATTAGTCGATTATCTAACAGTCTGATATTTGCACAGCACATTGACAAGGAAGTTAATAACTACAGGTGGGTTGGCAATTCCAAGTTTGTACATTGTGTCGCCAACAGCGTGATTGAAAACGTTTTTAAATTTAAATATTCAGTGGCGGGAATAAGAGAAAGCTTTCAACGGCAATGGCATTGGTTGGAAATCCACCCATTGTTTTCTTGGATGAGCCAACTACGGGTATGGATCCTGTCGCCAGGCGCCATCTTTGGAACGCAATTGCTCAAGTGAGAGATTCTGGAACAAGTATTGTGCTGACCTCACATAGGTAAATATTTTATTCAGTAGTTTGGTGAATTGGTATTGAAAAATGTACTTACTGGTTGAAAGCAGGATGTTTTCAATACCTAATTTTGAATTTCCAGTATGGAGGAATGTGAAGCCCTTTGCTCTCGCCTAGCCATAATGGTGAATGGCAAATTCCGATGCCTGGGATCTCCACAGCATTTGAAAAATAAATTTGGTGAAGGCTACACCCTGATAGCACAAACGGCACCCACTGGGGTTGATGAAGGATTTACTCGAGCGAAACAGGAATTGGGTCGACGTCGAAGTTCATCCATAATGCTGAGGAAATTGAAATCCCCACAAAAATGGGAAAATGATTTGGATGAATTGAGGGAATTCATTGAGGACTCTTTCCCAGGTGAGGAATATCTTTGAGTTTTTTAAGATAAAGTAATGAATTCTTAATATTATGTAATGTGCAAGCTAAATCTCAATTTTGCGTGCTTGTAGGTTCAATCCTAAAAGACATCCACCCTGGCTTTGTCCACTATCATCTCGTCCCATCTGAAAATGTATCTTGGGGGAAAATATTTGAGAAGATGGAGATTGCAAAGGATAAATTTAGCTTGGATGCCTACTCTGTGGGTCAGACTAGCTTAGAGCAAGTGTTTTTGAATTTCACAAAGGCACAAATCAACATTGAAGACAGTAGTGCTGGCGTCAGGAGGAGATTTTGTTGTTAGTATTAGGATGTATTTGTCGGGTATCTTGATTTTGTGTACTTTTTGTGAGGGGTATATTTTATTGTGAAATATGTTTTAAATGCTCAAATTTAGGCAGCCAAATAGTAAATCCCTAGTATGAACACTACGGTGGCATTAATACACATGTGCCTTATACTAAATATGTAAATTAGCCAGTTGCAATGCTCAAGCACACATTATGACATAAGTTATTGATATTATGATGTGTTTGCACGGAAATAGTAGACTAAGCACAAATATTGTGATAATCTTTGAATGGTGTGTTGTAAGTCCAACATTTGGGACTGAATAAAATAATTACATTAGAAATTTAAATTTCAGCACACAATTTTGTGTATTTGTAATGTAAATCAAATCCAGTGCATTTAGCACACGGGTTCTAAACTTTTTCGATAAGGACGTCTCATTCATTTGCATCTGAATTTCTAGCACGGCAGCTTGCCTTGTGATTGACTGAATTGAAATTCAATTGAATGAAACCCTAATTAGGTTTAATTAATTATGACACCGAATGATTGCAACCAATCCATACCTTGCGGTCAATGTTTCACGCAGGTTTCAATTCAATTCCTTCACATTTTACTTCCTCATCAATTGGTTAGGATTATTGATGCTTGTGACGCAACTTTAGACGGAATTCGTTTAATTCAAATTGAAAACGCGCTCCTTGTATTGTAACCAATTCGTTTAATTTGTAATTACAATTAAATTCGGACTGGTTGGTACAGAATATCCTGAGATGAGATTATTCATACATCCATGCTTCTTCACTGCAAGTCCATTGAATGATTTCCTCCGGAGTGAACCAAAGGGCTATTTCCTTTTTGGCTGCGTCCACCGCGTCAGATCCATGGATTAAATTCCTGCCGATTTCAATGCAATAATCCCCACGGATGGTTCCGGGCTGAGATTGTGCTGGATCCGTTTCCCCCATCATTTGCCTTCCAGTTTTAACTGCATTCAAACCTTCCCATACCTCCACCATAGAAGCACATTACAATACAAGAATTCATGCAAATTATAATGCTGCATTGTAATTAAACCCGTATATGGACTTACCATTGGGACAATGGGTCCGGTTTGCATGTACTTTATTAACCCGGGATAAAACGGTTTTCCTGCGTGTTCCGAATAATGTTTTTCCAAGATATCCTCACCAGCCTACAACATTGACAACATATTAACTGGCTTAGACTCCTTAGCGTTTTAAATACTTGAAAAATGTGAAGACTATTACCCATAGGAACTTGAGTCCCACTAATTTGAGTCCTTTCTGCTCAAAACGTTTAATAATTTCGCCGATTAATCCCCGCTGAACAGCGTCAGGTTTGAGCAGTATGAAATTCCTTTCCCGCTCTGCGTCCGCTGGTAATTTTTCAATTCCTGCCATTTTTTCTGCAAAAATGCCACACCTCGTGTGCTCAGGTCAAATTCTAAATTGGAAAAGACTCATCGCTACTCCAGAACACGGTCTAATTTAGTCAGTCTCGTTAATTAAAAATTTAGGCTAATTAATACGCGACCGCAAAAGCGCTTGCGTAATATGACCTTAGCTTTTTACTAGCTTCCCGGTTTCAGATTCAGAGAATCAATCATAGCATATCTTAATTAATGGAAATGAACTTTGAAGTATAGCACACGAATGCAAAACCTCAATGAAATTGAACCTACTCCGTTTCGTCCGGCTTCAAATTTAAGAACTTCTTGATTTCAAATTCAAAAAACATTGTCTATATTTATCAAGAAATCAAATTAAAAAAAATGTAAAACAATAAAAACCATATCTGCCTTCAACCCCTAATCAAGGCACTTCAATTACATTCGCTACCACAAAATCCTTTTCGAAAAGGACAAGCGGAGTACGATGTTGTCGTCTTGTATGTGATTTCAACGCATCAGGTGTGTAGAATTTCGACTTGCAACTAGGAACTGAGCATTTGAATTCTCTGGTGGATGAATGGGTAAAATGGTGGTTGATGAGCGTGGACTTGGCTTTGAATCTCTTACCGCAAATCCCACAAATAAACTTGTCGGGGTAATCGGTTTGATTGATAACCTGCTCCATTGCCAGTTCCCCATGCTTAAATTTGCAGTGCATTCTCAAAGCACTTTCATGACACAGAAGTTTTCCACAAAATGAGCAAATCCATTTTTTTGTCGCATGGTTGTAGGCCTGTTCGTGATAATCACGGCTAGTCCTCAATTTGAATCCCTTTTGGCATGTCCCACAAAGGAACGGTCCGGGGGCATGTGATGTCGCCTTATGACCCTTCAAGTTCGATTCGAATTTGAATGTCTTCGAACATAA
>JAAXYW010003158.1:0-12555 GCA_036851895.1 Orthonychiurus folsomi | reverse complement strand
CTCTGTAATTTGTAATTTGTAATTAATTACTTTCCAAATTCTCTGTGTAATTCGTAATTTGTAATTAATTACATTTTAAATGTAATTGACCCAAGCCTGAACATTTCACTCTGGAGCTAAAATGATCACGGTGAGAGATAAGAAAATATGATAAGAAGCTTAATTACCATTTCAGAAGGCAGCAAGAATTTTGGCAGACTTGCATTGCACACTAATTCGTGAAAATCATTAATGCATTTATAGCTTGGTCGCTAACTGATGCGAAAACTAGTTGTCCGTCTAGTTCCAATAGAAATTGAAACGCACAAGCCTCTTTTATTAACGCTATTTGTATCATCGTGTCTGTGACCTCATATGCTCAGTTCTGCTCCGCGCCGCAAATCTGGATATTAAGTCCGTCAGTTTTCCTGGGAAAGATCATGGCACGCCGCGCCGGGTACGCGCGTTGAAAAATTATAACTAAGTTTTCGTACGCATCATTTAACGTAGATGCGATAAAAGTGGGTCGGACTCGTCAAAAATGAGTGGGAACACAAAAATTTTGCAAGTGCCGCCGCTGTTTATTGTGATGTGATAGCAAAATATGATTCCCTTGAGTTGGAATTGCCAAAAAAGTTGATTTGTTAGCATTTTGTGTTCAGAAATTTTGTTTGGCACTTTTCTAAACCCTGAAAAAAGAATTGCATAAATAGTCAACGTCTCTAATATAATATTTTTGGCCACGAGTTAAAAACTTCTGAATTTTAGTCACATCATATCACAAATCACAACCAACTTTGACCGTGTGGGGCAGGGGTTCTAGATTTTTGTGCACCTTTTGCCAGAGTTGAATTACAAATTATACCCTTTAAAGGAAATCTAAGCTTATTCGGTTATTTAAGCAAGACACTTTGTGTGGATAGGTTTGGTAAATTAAATGCTGACTAGTGTCAATTATTGACTCGTAAGGACTTAAGTACTTACCTAGCCAATCTGATTTTATCTAAAAGATTAGCTCCAACTTGTAACGCAACGCATCAGAGAGTGCAGTGGATAATCGATACGCGATCAATGATTGACAGAATATACACTACCCACACTTATTAGATTTTTAGAACAAGTTGGAGAATACTGTGGGCATTTTGAAACCTCGCTTCGGTTAAAATGCGTCCCAAAGTGCAAGTGCTGCTCCGCCGTGAGGCGTATTTGAAACTTGCCTCCGATGGGCCAATAAAAGTAGTGCGCGTCGGCCGCATTGCTGCAACAATGGTTTTCTTTATTCACTTGCTTGTGGGTACCTAAACGCTATTATATAACCCTACTACTAGTTTGAAAGTATTGTAAACTAAGTCAATTTTATTCCTCGGAGCACAGAACAATGTGAAATACATTGTTCTTCGCTCCGAGTTCCATTCTGAGCCAAGTCATAAAAATTTTAAAGACAATAAGGCAGTTAAAGTCTAAGCCAGTGCAGTGATCGTAATTTCTGTAATAGTATCGGGAATTAAGATGTGTGGCTATCATAATGAAATTTTTGGCATCATGAACCCCTAGAACCGATTACTGTAATACATATAGATGTGCACAAAACGCAGGACTGCAAACCAGTACTTGCTTCTGAAGAATTAAAATAATTTAAATCCGACTAACCTTGTCCGAGGGAATTAATTTCAGCCGTAAGTGCAGCAACTGGCAAATCTTGAACAACTGTATGCATTTCCAAATCTGGTTCTGGTGGAAAGTATGAGTTTTCAGAGTCTGTTACAGGTAATGTCAAAGGTTGTAGGAGCCCCTGGCGGATGTTAAGGACGTACTCAGCGTTGGTATCTCCGTGGGATTCGCTAAAACAACCATCAATCACAAATTAGTGTGTATGATTCGGCATAATATTAAATTACTAAATCTGGCTCAGAATCAGAACGGAATTGATTAATAAGTATGAGTTATGATAAGAAACCGGCGAGTGGTAGACAGGTGAAATAAAATGTGAAAGACAATACAAAACGCACCTGAAAGAATCACATCTACTTAAGCGAGGCATCTTTGGTTCATCATCTTCAAATGAAGTGGAGCACCTCTTTGAGGGACGAGGCTCACTAGATTCAGAGAGCCCAAGTGGGGATTCCAGTTCTTCGTCTAGTGAGGATCTTGGGGAAGGGCTTCCATCAAATTCACTCTACATAGATCAATGCATGCAATGTATGCGAATGAAGGTAAAGCACTACTTATGCCTTGGTCAATAAATAACAAAAAATGACAGAACTTCTTGTACTTTGCTTTGTAATCAAATTGCTTACCTCCAGCTCAGAAGAATTGTGCCTTTGCGTTCGAATTACGTTTCTCCTTTTTTGGGAAGCAGGGTAAGTCTTTGCAGCCTGTTTTATTCTCGCTGGCTCAAGTGGAGCTGAAAATAAGCAATTAGAGATTTACAGAGCGCACAGTAAACTTTTTAAATATAAATTTCAACTGATGCATTGCTTACACGGAAGAATCCTAGAGTTCTTGAGCTTACACTCAGCTTCAGATTCTGGAACTATATTTGGAGATAAAACAGCTTTAACCAGTACTGGCGGCAAACGTTGCCGAGTTCTTTTAATCAGGTTTAAGCTTGGGTTTTGGCGAACTCATAATCTCATCCCCTTTATCTGACTTAGGTGAATGCACAAACTTATCCATTCCAGAAGAATCAAAAATAGTATCAGTTTTCTTCGATGGTATAGGATTGGATGAATGTGCATTCTTTTCGGTATTTTTATTTTTGGATGTATGAGCAGTCTTGTCCGCTTTCGGTAGAGTTGGTCTATCCAATTTGAAGACAGGTGGCTGAGCCTTTGAAGATCTTAACCGTGTTTTGGGAGTGGAGAAAAAGAAGGAGTTCACCTCATATGATTTTACCTTTTGAGGTGTTGACCGTAAAGGTGCTGCTGCTACTGTTGTGTTTGATTTTGTCTTTGATTCCCTCGGCAGTGACTTGGAGACTTTCGCCCGCGACTCTTTCCTCGTGATGATTTTCGATGAGGCTGAAGTTTGGGAAGCTAGAGAGGAAGAAAGACCAAATGCTGTTCCAGAAGAGATTGGAATGGCTTCGCCAACTTTGTACACAATTATTCTCTCAACTTTTAGTCGGTCATACTTTTTGAACCAAAGCTCCTCATGATCATCTATTGAGAGTTTCTCTGCGCCCACATGGCTAACACCATCACTCGACCCCAAAACTTTAAGAATGTGTCTTTTAACGTCTGACGGCCAATTCGTCTTGTAATCGCAAACTGAGCAGTAATATTTACGTTGAGTATGCTGACTCATAACATGTTGATGGTATTCGTGATTCAAGGATGACCAGTACCCACATCCGGGCTCCTTGCATTCATAGACAGTTAGCTTTACCCTTGTTGTCCGATTTCTGTTATTATGAGGATCCGCTTCTACTTCTATTGAGACATCTTCACCCGAGTTAATCGGGCCGGTTCCTGCAGCGCTATCAATCTTCTCCATGTCGATGATTCTCTTCAGAAACTTCAAAAATCAAAAATATTTGCTGTCTAAGTCAAGTGTTTGAAACATGACCACGAATAAGAATAACATTTCTTCTTTCTCGTCTTGTCGAAAATAGCATCTTTGCCCCAAAGACCACTTGGGCATGAGCTAGAAATAGGTGGTTGGTTCGCTGCCGCAACGTAATCCAACCAAACCGACTCAATCAATCCTTAATTCTGTAAAAAAGCAGTGCAGAAATTACTAACTTCAACACGCCTCTAGTATTATTCAAAAAAGTCTGAAGAGCAGTGTTTAGACAGTTTAGAGCAAAATAACTCGATGGGAATGACTAAAGTAATTTTACAAAAATATACATAATTTTGATTTCAGGCAATGATTTATACCTACCTACTTATTCTGACTTAGCAGCATCGTCAGTATTCCGTAGAGCTTTTGGGTAGAATTGTTCTTGCTCACAATAAATATAAACTACACTGGCAGATTCGCTTCACAGAAGATTATTTAAGACTGAAGGTTTGTAACTTTAGTTTGTACCACCGCACCTACATAATATTATTAATGGCAGGCTAAGTTACTCCAATCTGTCCGATTCCACTTATTTAGCAATTTGAATTTGAAATTAGTTGCGCCAAAGCCGCTCATTGAAATCCTAAGCCCTTTGATGATACAAACACGCAAATCCGGGAAGTCGGGAATATTGATTGATTCTGGTTTCATTTGGTTGGGATGTTGAGAATATATTACCTTACGGGTTGAAACTTTGAAACCGATGCATGATGTGAATGAAAACATGGTGCAGAGATATTCTATTCTCAGATTTTGACTCTACAAACATACGCATTGCAAAACTCAGCCACTATCCTTCCAAGAGAATGTAATAGTAATGGATTGGCAAAAGGTTTTATAAATGATTTATAGTAATACCAAAGTATTTAAAACGGGACTCAAAATAAACATAATAATGCTCCAAGAGTTGCAAACGGTCACCCACACCAAAACAACATCAAAATTATTAAACTGTAAACTTTGAGTTTGGTCTAATTCCAGTACCACAATTTTATTATTACATCAAAATCGAATTGATTTAATTTACAATTAGACAGCCCACAGTAAAGTGCAAAGAGCAGACCGGTCGGATGGTGCATCTATAAACTTGATGAGTATGATGTTATTCCAGTATTTACAAATGCTTAGCATATCTACTTGAACTCAAACACATACCAAACCAAACCCAATTCGGCGCTAAACTATTTAACAGTCATAAGGCAATGCCAGATATGAAAAGTAAAGGAACTACTTCAAATTGACTTTGGAACACAGCGTTAACATTACTCAGAATACAAGAAACATTTAACTAGCTAAACTGACTTTAACAGTAACCTTCAATGACTGCTAATAAATAATTAACGCTTTAATCTAATACCTATTAAATCCAACCAAATGAATGAACTCTTCGGCTGGGGCCGGAAGAATTTGTCGAGATAAAATTGGGTCGGAGTCAGAGATTTGAGCATGACCAATTCCTAACAAACTTTCCAGAGTGGGCAGATTCAAGGTTGAAACCGAAGATTTCTGCTGCTCTAAAACAATTTCTTGAGACTGAATTAATGTTGGAGTGGGAGCAGAAAGTTGAACGGCTTCCGCAGTATTGTCGTCTATCTTGCGCTTTTTGGAGCTAGATTTCTTTTTCTTAAGTTTTCCGTTATTTCCTGGTGGGTCTGCTGGAACTTCAGGGGGCGGAGGCTCGGGTTCAGATGGGTCACGAAAGAAATCTCTGCAAATATTGTGGACAAAATGAATGGCGGAACTGTAAAGCAAATACCTCATTCGGTGCAATACTAGAACATACCTTGAAGTGCCAAGTTCCGCGACTTTATTCGTACCCTCCACGCAATAGATCAGTTTTTCAACATGAAAAATATTGTACGCTTTCAGCTTGTCTTTGTCGTAATCTCGAGCCACTACGAGTTGAGCGTTCGTATGCGTCATATCGCCCTTTGTCACTTGTTTTCTAATATGTTTCTTTACGTCAGATTTCCATTTGGTTTGGTATGTACACATGGAGCAATGGAATGGTCGCGCGTTATTGTGCGACATTATATGTTCATGGAACCTTGACGCTCGGACAAACCTGTATTAAAAACTATTAATTTTTTGCTCCTGCTGTTTCAAAATACACTAGCAGAATTAAAATTATCTTACCAAGCATCGCAACCCTTTTCAAAACATTGGTAGACCTTCTTTCGTACTATTTTCTTTTCTTGGTGGTCAACCTGAATAGTGATGGTTTCTGAAGATAATGTGGACTCGGAATCAATATCGGGTTCAGGTTCTTCAGGAGACTGAAAGGATGCGGGTTCCTTCTTAGTTGAGGTTGGTAAAATATTTTCATTTAGTCCCGCGTCAAACTGCTCGAAAGAAATGTCTCCAGCTTCCTCCAATACCTCATCCTCAGAGAAAGGTAAAGAGAGAAATGTGTCCAAAGAGTAATCCGCATAATTGGGCAGAGCTGAGCTGCCGTTGCTGAAACTGAAAAAGTCGGGGTCCATGGAATGTGGGTGTGGGATTGGAGGTGACGACGTCGAAAATTCTTTACGGTCCAGTCTATCAATTGGTGAGAGCTGTCGCATAGAAGCTTCGTTTATTTCGACGGGGGATAATACTGCAATGCTATCCAACTGATCAGCGGATAACATCCTGAATCAGCGATCTGAAATACAATGTTCCAAAAAAAAATTAAATATAATTATATTACACTTCCAACTTCATTTACATCCTGCTTTTATTTCAATAAATTATACAACTGGAATCAAAACTGTTACTATTTACTAGTGTAAATCGTAAGCGAATGTACTTATGTGCTCATCCCGAGTTTAATAGTTCAATGAGTTAAAAATTGACAGGCACCATGGCCGGGCGAGTTAATCAAAAGTTGACTCGAAGGAAATCCTCGACGTCCAAGGAACAAGTTTATATTTTTGTTTTTATTCGTCTTTTAGAATCCCTGCCAAACTTTTACTCACCAGTGTTAGTTTCGTTTCGTCTTTATTATACCAATTTCACTCCTCGCCTTAACTCTTGCTACTTATTGCCAAAGCTTTGATTAAAATCCTCAGTCTGAAGAGGACAACGAACCAACTCTTAAATTTTGTCTTATTACTGAAAAGCCGCCATGCCAGAATTGGTTTGTGGTTGTGCTCAATGCTACTTGTTTCTCAAATGAAATGATGTTCAGAAATTATTTAATTTCTCTCAATGTTTATAAGGAGAAACAAATAAAGCTGGAATTTTTGCAAAATAATCCTAAATATTTGAAACTATATTTTATTTGATAATGTGAATTTTCGAAATTAATTAAAAATTAGATGCACTTTGGTAAGATTCAAATTACGGAAGGGCTTTCTCCCATAGATAAAATATAACTTGTATAAAATAAATGTGTAACCGTTAATAATTCTCGTGTGCTTGTTTGAAAGCTACTTCGACTCCAAAGGTCAGCGACCCTTTTTATAAGGAACTTAAGAAAGGTCATTACCATACATATTATGGGTGGAGGTATCTTCTATGGATGCTATTATGCTATTTGAATTTCAGGCGGTAGTATCACTTATTTTTCTGAACTCATCTCCGGAAGCAAGCATGGACATCATCACCTAACTGCTACTAACTACTAACTAGTTGTAAAATTGTCGCTACAAGTTTCAACAATGGGGATACTACGCAATTCCCCCTTTCACATGTTTCGTCGGCACCTCCATAGAAGCTGGGCCACGCTTGACAATGCAAATTCGAAAACCGCAGTCTCCAAGGATTTCAATAATGAACAAATCGTTCGAAATCCTGCGAATATCCAAATGATTTCTGATCCAATGTACGATCAAGTATTTATTGACCAGTTCAGAGTTCGAGATTGTGATCAGGAAACGTTAGAGAAGTGCATGAGGCATTTAAGCTCTCATTCGCTTTGGCAGAAGGATGCTCTTCCTCCGTCTCCGCCAATTAGTTTTGAAATTCCAACTTTGGAAGGTGTCTCCATTGATCATCACTTTAGAAACATTGCTCTTCAACAAAGTTTCAGGTACAAAATCCTTCTCAATGAGATGATGGGTGAAGTTCCTTCCCGCCCATCTGAATGGGCAATGCAAGTAAGAAGAAGTATATCTAGAGTTTGAATTGTATGCTTTAATTCACCGGCATATTTATGCTCTTTTTCTTTGGTTTAGATCGGCTGGAGCAAGTACATTGCAGATGGATCAGTCTTACGTGTTCCATTTCCAGAAGAAGACGTTTATGTTTTTGATATAGAAGTATGCCTTGCTAACGGACATGTGCCGACTTTGGCTTGCGCGGTTTCTCCTAAGGCTTGGTAAGAAGTTAGATATATTTATTTATTGGCATTGACTCTGTCAGGTAGAAGACAAATTTGTAATTTTATAAAATTTTAGGTATTCCTGGTGCTCTACCAATATTGTTAACGGCATTGAAAGAAGCACTTCCGATCCAATTTCTTTGGGCGAGCTGATTCCATTTGAGACCAGTGAAGGTGCTGAATTTTAATCTTAATTGCTGTTTTATAACAGTTAAATCTCATCGTCATCACTTCTGTATAGCTGAAGTTGCTAATGATGCATCGAATTGGAGAGAAAAATTGGTAATCGGCCACAATATCAGTTATGACCGTGCTCGAATTAAAGAGCAATATTTTATTGAGGTAACAGAAGAACAATCAACTGAATAACCGTTTCAATTACATGTTAAACGCTCGCACAACTTTACGCGAAACCGTTTGGTTAACAGGAAACCAAATTACGATTTGTAGACACGATGAGCACACATATTGCTGTCAGTGGAATCACAAGTTTCCAAAGAGCCCTTAAAATGACAATGGATAAGGGTTTGAAAGTTCTTCCGAATGACAAACGAGAAGAGCTGATGCGAGCTGGTGCCCTAGAGTGGAATGATATAAGCTCTCTGAACAACTTAGCGGACGTTTACAAGGTGTGCTAATGTAAAATCAGCAAGCCTTTTTTTTGATTTTGAACTATTTCTTCTTTAGCTGTACTGCAATGATGGGGAACTGAAGAAAGAAACGAGAAAGGTTTTTGTTACGGGTAGCATCCACGACATCAAAAATGACTTCCAAAATTTGATGTCATACTGCGCAAATGATGTGACAGCTACTCAAAAGATTCTTACGAAGCTAATGCCTGTATTTTTTAAGAGGTGTGTTGTGCAAATAATTACTATTTACAGCTGCTGCGAATTCCGCCATTACCTCTCTTATTGTCTAGATTTCCACATCCCGCAACATTTGCTGGTATGCTTGAAATGGGAATGACTTATTTGCCAATAAATTCTAACTGGTGTCGTTACATTGCGACTTCTGACGAAACCTTTTCAAATCTGGAAAAGGAGATGAAGTCAATCTTGATGAGAAAGGCAAATGAAGCTCTGAAGCTTCTTGAGCACAAAATGTGGGTAAATCAACGTATGCATACTGTATTTTGTTGAATTTTTGTTTGTTTTGAGGAAGTCAGTAAAACGCAATCTTAAAACTACCTTTTTACTGACTAGGTACAAAAAAGATCCTTGGCTGTGGGACCTGGACTGGAAAGTCTCAAAAGTTCGAAAGAAGTCGGTTTGTGCAAATAAACCTGGAGAAGTATTAGAGCCTGCTCCAAGTTATCCGGCATGGTACAAAAAGTTATTTTATAAGGTGAAATATTTATCTCATTTCATATTCAAACGTTTCAGGTATTGCTTTTAGTATGTGCACTAGAAGCTCTATAATATTGTACGTACTGTAGTCCACAGACGATGATTACCAGCCTGGTCCTGCCAAGCTAAGCACATCTATGAGACTGGTGCCCAAACTTCTCCGGCTATGTTGGTTTGGTTTTCCATTGCACTTTTCCAAGAAAGGTGGTTGGGGCTTTTTGATCAAAAAAGAACTTCCGGACAACGATTTCCCGGAAAGACAGGGAAATGAGAATTGTAACCCTACAACGGAAGAGCTCGAAACAAATCCAAAGGCTGATGAATCGGAGTTTCCTTACGAGTGAGTGACGGACAGTGCAAGCTCAATTTTTTCCTTCGTTTTTAGTTTCTGTATTAATGATTTTGGTTTTATAATTTATTTGCTTCAGGCAATGGGAAGCAGTATGGGATCGTAATAAAGCTCGTCTAGCTCAACGCATCAAGGACCATGTTGGTACAGCCAGCAACGTTCGAGTTTTGGGCAAAGAGCTGCAGGCGAAGCCTGAAGAAGCTGTGCAAGATTTGCAGGATTTTCTGAAGGGTTTGGAGTCTATTACGGACTTGGGCTTGTAAGAGCTTGTGAATGTTATTGTACTAATTAATGCATATTTATTATTTTATAATAACCAACCATTTAACGTTTTGGCTTGTCAGACGGAAAGAGAAGAAAGGCAAGAAATCAGACCGTGTTAAAGCAATCATTCGAAATTCCTATGCAAGCACTAACTCTCCTCACAATAAGTGTGAATTCCATCCGCTGCCTCATAAGGTTAAACTCCTAATAAGTCTTAATTGTATGTCTGAGAATTTTAGGCGCAATATTTATGTACTTAGGATGGAGGTGATTTTCGAGTAGGAAACCCCTTAGCAAAGGATTTCCTTAGTAAAATAGAGGATGGAATTCTGACTTGCGAAAATGGAGAAGATATTGCTAATCAAGTGGTTCGGTAAGAAAATGCTCTGATGATTAAACAATGTTAACTTGAGTGCACAATAACAACTGAACATGCAGGCTCAGCAAAATGGTGTCGTACTGGCGAAATAACAGAGACCGTATTACTGAGCAGGTCACAGTTTGGATGAAGCAATCAGAGCTACCATTTTCTTTAGACGCAGGGGAAAAGTTTGGAGCAATTTTACCACAAGTAATTTAAAAGAATTAAACGTGAACCGTGCAATGAACGAAATTGTACTGTTTTGGTATTGGTATCTCAGGTTTCCGTGGCTGGAACTTTGACCCGCCGAGCTGTGGAGAAGACTTGGATGACTGCTTCGAATGCCTACGTTGACAGAGTTGGGTCGGAATTGAAAGCTATGATCCAGGCTCCTGATAATTATCATTTTGTTGGTGCTGATGTCGATTCGCAAGAACTCTGGATTGCGTCCGTTATTGGCGACGCGTATTTTGCAGGATTCCATGGGTCCACTGCGTTGGGATGGATGACTTTACAGGTAGAGCCACCTCAATAGTCATTAAATGCTGGAGACATTTCAAATGCAAGTACGACCAGGTATCAAATCCATGAATTAATTTTCGCCCAGGGCACAAAGAGCGCAGGGACTGATATGCACTCAAAAACAGCCAGTTTGATCGGAATAGAAAGGGACCAAGCTAAGATCCTGAATTATGGTAGAATTTATGGCGCAGGCGTCAACTTTGCAGAAAGACTACTTCAACAATTTAATCATCAAATGTCCGCTACTGACGCCAGGGAGAAAGCAAGGAAAATGTACAAAATGACCAAGGTAATTCATAATCAGTCAATTTTCTTTAGTCAATTGGCGTTGTATAATTGTTGAAGCAAGCTAACTTCGGACTTAACAGGGAGAGAGGAAGTTTCTGTTAAATGCGGACGGCCGGAGTTTAGCCGAGTCTCTGCCTTCATTTTCTAAAAAGAAATCCCAGCCTCTTTCCAAGAATGAACTGAAATCTCTGCTTGGAATGTCAAATTACTCTACTATGGTAGGTGAATTTTTAGGGCACTACGGTTTTTTTTTAAATTTTACTTAGGCCATCAATATTTTTAATGTTCAGAATATGATGGATTTTGTCGAGAAAATGGTGTGGGATGACGGGACCGAATCTCCAATGTTCAATCGCCTAGAAGAGATTGCTCAAACAGAATGCCCTAAAACACCTATTTTAAATTGTTCAATCAGCAGATCATTAGTGCCCTCTGCAGTTCAAAATGACGTGAGTTTTCCTGGCCTAAATTTGTTTATGATATGATTTTGTCAAAACAATGTGACCTTTTACTGATTAAAAATCTTAAGAAAAAATTGAAAAAATCTCTTATGCAGTTTATGACAAGCCGAGTGAATTGGGTAGTCCAAAGCTCCGCTGTGGATTACTTGCATTTAATGCTGATCTCAATGAGATGGTTGCTGAAGAAATTTGGAATAAGGGGAAGATTTTCACTCAGTGTCCACGACGAAGTAAGAAAAACATCTGCCGCCAAATAACACAATTTAGCAGTAATTCTATTTAATTTTTTAAATCCTTTTAGATTCGTTATTTAGTCCTTTCGGAGGATCGGTATAAAGCCGCATTGGCCTTGCAAATCACCAATCTTCATACCAGGGCCATGTGTGCACATCAATTGGGAATGAAGGATTTACCACAGGCAAGTGCTACAAACCAGTGAACCAGTGATCATGACAGTTAGATTTGTCAAAAAAATTGGCTGGGCAGTAGTGCATTATCTATTTGCTCACTCAATTTTGAAAGATTGAATTACTTTATTTCAGTCTGTGGCTTTCTTCAGTTGCATTGACATTGACAAGGTTCTGAGGAAAGAAGTAACGCACGATTGTACAACTCCGTCCAACCCTGCCGGTTTATGCAAGGGATATAACATCCCTGAAGGAGAAGCATTGGACATCATCAAGTTGCTTGAAATAACAAAAGGACTGTTGAAGTAGCTTTTTGGTTCATTTAGGTGAGCAGTTTCATGTGTTTATTCAACATTCACAAGAAGCTTTTGCTAGCTTGGTTGATATGTGTGAGTTAATGCGTGTAACACATGCTGGATATTTTATTTTTTTATTTGAAAAGGTTAATTTAGCTCGTCTATGAGTTTCCTTAATAGATATAATAAATAATATTATATTTGTAATTACGTGCTACTTCTATATATTGCCAGCAAGCTAGTACAGTCAAAGCTCCATAAGAAGTACCTCTATAATACGGATTATTCCCTAAGTCTAGTCGGACGGTTTTGGAAGGAACGGAATTACTTCCATGCCAATAACGTTAAAAGTTGCTCTCTAATAAGGAACTCTATAAGAAGGAACATTCCATACTACGGAGACCAATTCTGT
>JAAXYW010003157.1:0-12560 GCA_036851895.1 Orthonychiurus folsomi | reverse complement strand
AAATGTTAACCAAAGATACTTTGGTACGAATAACGTTACCGTTCATGAATTTACATTTTACATGGACTTTTCAAATTTGTCAACAAAAACTTCACTTTATGTAGAAAAAAGGAGGGCTCAAGGATAAAATTTCAACTCCAGATATTTCCTTGAGCAATAATAAATTGTAGATTCTTTAAAGTCCACACTGAATTTAAAAAAAATTGTTATGAGAAAATATTGAAATCTCCTTAGAAAGTAAATTAAGCTACGTTTTTTATTGTGGCGTTTGCTCTGTACAACCAAAAACCAAAAAAAACCTAGCTGACAACCCAAAAAACTCTATAATATTAAATAAAATAAATTTACCGTGGTTGGAAGGGTGGACAAATAGTCCGGTTGGATATAAGGGCCGGCTCCCAACATACTGTGATTGTGACTGTGTCCGTCCAGGACAACCATTTGTACTCAAAAATATCAAAGCACAACTGCTTCCCACTTCAAGTAAATCAAATTAACTTTTCACAACAAAATGAAGTAAATTCAAATTTCACTCAATCCACAATTCCAATTTCTTAAATCCTTAGTCCATGCGTACGTAGCTTTGGACAAAATAATCCATCCGAAACTTTACGGTTCGGTCCGGTTACGTGAATCTTCTAAATTCCCACTTTTCTTTTCCAAAATCACCAAAACTTAAACTCTTGTTTTTTGTGTCTCAAATAATTTTCTTCCGTTTCCACTAAATTTTTGATGTATTTTATTTCCAAAAATACTTTGTATCCTTCAAGTAGTGGTAAAACATCCGAGAAATGATGAAAATCCTTTTTTGTATGATTTGTTGGTAAATTTGAAGAGAACGACTGAGGACAACCTTCACTTCCAAAGTGTAAAAGGGAACTGAGTTGGTTCTCCGGAATGGACTGAGTTGAAAAGGGAGGAAAATGTTGCTGAGGATGAGAAGGAGAGAAACTTGCGCATCCACCGTCGTCCCCCGTTCAAAATCCTCGCCTTTGCTTTGCAGGGGAAAAATTAACCCATGCATTTGCAGGCACGGCGACGGCATTCGTACGTTACGTGCGTACTGCTAGTGGTAAATAGTAGTGGTGGTCAGCAACAATGTTGGTTTGGCCAAATCCAATGGTGGTGGTTTCTGTTGGGTGATTGTGATTACTGGGCTTTTCCTTTGTTGGTTGACCAGCGCAGCAGCTGTGTATTGTTGAGGTAGTGGGTATAATGGATTTTGTTTTATCAAACAAGGACTGCAAAAAAATTGTGAATTGCGGTGCGGTCGGTCAGAAAGAAGATAATTTACACGGTGGACATCCGCTGCTGTGCAGGCTGTGAGTGGTAAAACTCACAATGCAAATAAGCAATGACGCCGTTTCTGCAATTTGTTGTCCTCCTCCTAATTTATTTAACTTTAATTAATGAGTTGGAAGTGAGAGTTTGGATTTTGTTGTATGCGATGCTGATGCTAGGATGGTTTTGTGTGGTCGTATTCGTTGTCGGTTGGGTTTTGAAATACCGCGTATGCATCCATGTATATATGTGAATGAGAGGATGGGGCTTGTTGGCTAATTCGCACTTGGATTATAATTCAATTGACAGGTACGGAGTAAAGGAGGATGTTTGCTCAATTTCTGGACTCAGGCGTAGGCCAAATTAATATTTATTTGATGGATGTTTGTGTTGGATGATTGGATGTTACTTTTCTAATAAATTGCACATGTGAGGAGGTAGGGTTGATACGGTCGGTCGTGGTCAAGCCAGGTAATTCAAACAATCCAGAGCAAATGCGTCGCACAAATATTTAGCAAATAATTACTGTATGAATTTGGTAAAACAGATTGGGCAGCATTGATGAATAGATGTCGTGAATTAATTAACTAACTGAATTAACATTGGAAAACATTGCTCCTTAGGAGTCTTCTTTGGATAACTAACAGATTACACGCAATATAGCAGGATCAAATTGTGTTAAAAAATGTAATATTAAGTAAGATTGAGTTCAGTTGGAAGCTTATTGATAGAATCTGTAAGAACAGGAATATATAAAGGTCGTCCAGTGCCTGTGAACACATTGTGAGTAAAACAAATTAACTCTCCACTAAATCATCTGTCTTAATTAATTCTGAACCCTCCATCCCCCGTCACTCATTTTGATGGAAAGGTAACAGGGTTTTGTCTCAAAAATAATTATTTAGCAAATGATTAAACACGTACTTTGCATTTTGCAAAGCACACACATATTAATTTTTTAAATAATAAATTACAACACGTAACGGTTTTTTCTTTCCATTCATATCCGTGTAAGTCATACAATCAAAGCCGTGGGGGTCAGCACGGACCTAAGGATTGATGTCCTTGGGGTGCACAGCTCGCTAATAATCCACAATGTCGTCATTATTGGCAATTCCACTCACATCCCTTTGCAATAAAATAATTTTTGCGTACTTTTTTTTTATTGTTTCAAACTGCCAACCCAGTATAACGTCGCCTCGTAATGTCGTAAGTAAACTGACAGACATCTTATCCCTTTTCGCCCTGACATCTCACCTGTCTGATTGATTATGAAAAGAAGGAGAGAAATTAAGATGATGGTTGAGTGCCTTCAAATCCCAGTCCAAATGAAGGACCGGTTGTTCCAGCTTGGATTTTTTTCTTTCCGTCCTTTGGTTTTACAATAGGATTTTTGAGCCCCAACCATCAACTCTCCTTACAATCATAACCACGGACATTAAAATTATATCACTCACTCCTCAAATAATGGTCGTGTACCTGCCTGAAGCCAACAGCCCATCAATCAATCAATTTGATTTTGAAGTGAGTGACATGTCTTTCTTTTGAATGAAATCAAATGACGCAATTTGGACGCCAGGCATGAACGTATACATACATACATTCAGGGGATAATTCTAAAATTGAGGTGATGGTGTTGAAGGTGAGGCTTGTCGTGCCGTGCCGTGCCGTGCAGTGGTAAATTAATCTAACTTGACTTTTTTTTATCTGTCATTCTATGGAGTTCAGTTATTTCAGTCCAATCCCCCGGTATTTATATAAACATAAGCATCCACGGCCGGTCTGCGTGAACGAGGGAAGATTTTCTGACTGTTCACCTCGGAATTGAATTGAGTTGAGCTCTCCAAATAAAATTTATCATTTATTTTCCTATTTACAGTTCGGATGTCAACGTCAGGCAGGTCACAGGCGAGGCTTAATGTGTGAGTGATTGATTCCAAAATAAACTGACATCCTGTCCGATGCAGTTGTCAGTCATATTTATTTACTTTTGATGATAATTTTCATTTTTGGTTAAATGTTAAATAACAATTCTTGGAATAGATTGTTGTTTTTTTCTGAGCATTGTTCTGCCTACGACGTATGTTGTATATGAACTCTGGAAAAACCTGTGTACGTGTTGCGTTTCTTGCAATCATTCAATCTGGTGTTCTGTTGAAAATATATATACTTTACGAATAATTTTTGTACGGCTTTAATATCAAATATAAGAAATCAGTGGCTACGCAATTAAGTCCTAAAATTCTAAATTCCGCCATGACGGTGATACGCACGGGATCCTCAAATTTGTCCGTGCCCTATTCTTGAAAATCCTGGATGATTGAACCCCTTCAAAACATAATTGTCATGTCCATGGCTTGTCTGCGTGTGTGGGTTCAGATTTAGGTCTGATTGCATCAGTACATTTTTAGGATTGGTTTAGGAAAATCCAATATTTACATTCAAACCCCCCCGCCTGTCAATTCACGTGAAAACCAAAAGTACACAAGTCGATGAAGAGGGGAACGACAAATGCGTTCCTTCAAGTGTTTTCCGTGACAATCAAACTCAACAACAACGAGGACGACGACGATGCGATTCCATTCCCATCCTTTAACAAGTTGTAGTCCAAACAATCCTAATGGCCCATCCCCGAAGTCCCCATGAACATTAAATTCTATATACGACTTTACGCATTTCATCGCGGATTGATTCAACTGTCTGTGTTTGATAAGAGCTGTCAATCAGTTCCATCCAATTCAGGTATTAGTACCTACTTGTCTGTGTGCTCATGGATTTTTGTGAACTTTTTGCCGACTTTGGAGGTAGTAATGACTTTGCATAACGCTTCAATCAGCTCCATGTTTTTTATATTACTATTAACAAGGCTGACTCAGCAAACCAAAGCATCAGATCATGGGATCCACTCTCAGTTATTGGTTTTGCGGGGCCTTTTTTATTGTATAGATTTATTTTTGCAATAAAAAAAAGAGCATAATTGCCCTTCATCCTTTGCGTACGTTGAAGTGGCCTACGTGGGTTCAAACTAATAAATTATAATTGCACTTGTAAATTCCTTCCCTTCAATACTTCACTTTTTCCGACCGAATCAAATCTAATCCTTGGAAATTTATGAGGAATTTATCAACCTTTCCCGCGCGGTTTAGTTTGAATTTATGAATGTATTGTTCCATGTAAAATTTTATGTGACTCACCAATGATCCCACTCACAAAACGACTATGGTAATTACATTTAAACATGGATCCATATTACTTTACTCATGACTTTATTATTTAATGCTGGCCATGCACGCATTACAATTACAATTAACTCTACTTGCGTCAAACTCACACTCGGTCCGTACCTCGTACGTGGTACTATTCTTTGTCCGGCCATGAACGCACCGCGCGGCGGGCTTGAATTGCTTTAGTTAGTTGAGTTTAGAATATATTTTTACGACTTTTGAGAATCACGACGACGAGACGAGGAACAGAAAGGCTTTTGTTATTTACCCTGCGCAGGTGGATGGATGGATGCGTGTCCGGCGGGGAGTGTAAATATACAACAAGTTGTTAAAGGAGGTGTGAATTAGGGGGCAATGACAAAATGTGTCAATTTTGGCACATTTTTAGAAATTTCTCTCTGAGTCTGCATAGTACATTGCACAAAGCTAGAGCCTTAGGCGATATGGCATATATCCAAGATAAGAACCTGGCTCCTTCCTATCCGACGGAAACTTGGTCCGTCCGCGCCCGTCCGTCGGGGTCGTTCGGTCAGGTCATTGGACATTCAAACAATGAAATGGATTGTTAGCCTTAGTTGAACTACAACTACATGGTCAGTCCTGTCCTGTTGTGGAGTGAGTGAGTAGAAGTGACTGATAGCCACCTGACATGACGGATGGTTGGGAAGACAAAAAGTCAAGTTAAGATTGCGGGAGTCATTTAGAAAGCTTGGCTTGAGGCAAGGCCTTATGTCTTAAGGTCCTCGGATCTCTTTGGCTCTCAAAGTTAAAAGCTCATAAATCATCTTTTGGGCCAGAAAATTTTGAACATTTTGATAAGATGGATGTGAGAAATGACGGACGCGACGGAGTGGGTTTGACTACGTCAAATTGGTGGAAACCAAGTGGGAATAACGTACGTAGGAATACATCTTTACTTTTACAATTTACAGCTTTCTCCGGTACGGACGGACGGTGGCCCTGTATTCACTTTAACAGTTGAGTCATAAACTATCTGACAAACAAAGTTCCAATAAATGGAGAAAAAGGCCGCCGCCGCCGCCGCCATGTGCTTGGGTAATCTGGATGGGGGAAGGTGCCTTGTATCACATAAACGGATCCCCCCCTTCAAAAAGTTTCTGCTCCCTTTTGGCTCCTGGGCTGGCTTCCTTCAACTTTTAGTTTTATGTCTTCGACTCCTGACGCCGCTCCAATTTGAGCCTTCAAACTTTAATGGCGCTCTCCATTAAGATTTAAATTTGTGTAGACATTTGACGTCTTCTTCAGCCAGGGAGGGAAGAAAGGCGGCTTTCCCATCTCCTTATTTCACGTAATTGACGATTCCACTTTTATTGTCTACAATATAAATAAAATTTTCCACGGTCCGTAGTCTGTAGGGCTGGAGGACTGTGATGTGTCTGGCTGGGAAACCATAAGGCGAAAAATGTGGATCCTATCCTGGGCTGGGTCAACCTTACGGTTAAATCTTGGCGCGTCTGGCCTAAATGAAGATAATGCAACTAAAAATACATAAAAAAAAAGTAACGGCGCGCATTTCAAATTTCGAATTCTATTTCGGAACTGGAAATTTGTTTAGTTACCAATACAAATTCAAATCCGGATTGCTGTGATTGGATTGTGTTCTTAAGTTGCTAAGTTTTGAAATGAAATTAAAATGAGAGGCGAGCGACGACGTCGGCGCGGGTGCGATATGCACGCACATGACTTCCCCCAGACATTTAAAGAAAAACAAAGTGATAAATGTCAGAATTGGTGCCGGGTCGGATGGATGGAGAACCGCAGTTTAGATAATCGAAGGCCATTTATAGGAAGAGTGACAATTGGCAGGCGACAGTGATAACTTCTGAAGAAAAACAAACGTCAAAGTTGTCAGTTGGTACTGGCTGGCTGTGAGAATAAAATTTGTTGTAATCTACATTCTGCAAAGATTTTTATGATTCATCCGCTGATGTGAGTTAGGCTCGACTGCGGCAAAACTGAATGTTTCATGTTTGCCATCATTCATGCAGATTTTGATATGCTAGACGTCGTAGAATGTCGAAATGCCAAAAATACAAAAAACAAACTCTTTTCTTTTTATGATAATTCACGTCTGGGTTTTGTCGACACATTTCTAGGATCTGCAGTAAGGGGATTGATTTACAGTTTTAATCTGAAGAAAAATCAGCAATGGCTTGGAGTGTATTGCTCTTATCTAAACTGCAGTGGTTTGGTGTAGCATTTCCTCATGATTAAAACATAATTCATCAAATCCAAAACTTCCTGGGTCAAAATTAACTTTCAGATTTAAACTCCTTGCAAATATTCAAAAATGTGGACAATATGACAAATTTTATTACAGTTGCGTAAAATTTGCCATATTGTCAAATTAACTTTACTCAGTTTATGCGTTAGATTTGTGTCGCATGCTTTGGAACGGATTCCCCTTTGCCAGCAACCCATTCATTCATTTCCCCTACGCAGTTAGTTAAATTTTAAAGAGCCCGAATCCGGGTAAGGGAAGGATAATGAGGTGTAAGTGAAGTTTGAAGAACCGATCCCAAAGTCGAAGCTTGCACATGACATTAGCCTGACTACCCGTCTTAGTCACTCACTCCGACTCCCGCTTCGTTTCGTATCTCATCCTTCACTCCTTTGGAAACTTAAACTTTTTGAGAGTTTGGATGGAGATGACGGTGCGGTGGATGGGTTGATGATGATGAATGAGGGAAGGGATAATGCATCCGTCGTCCTCTGATTTAAAATAGCTTATCTCCTTCTCAAACTGCAGACTGCGACTGCGACTGCAACCCTCAACTTCAAAACTCCTTCCTTATAATATGGAATGGATGTATATAATAATATTATGCAATTCCATGGATCCCCAACTCCAACCCTGACTTCTTCAAGTAAAAGCAAAGGGACGCGACGTAACGCAGTCAAAGTTACCGATGCTTTTTAATGCTGTGCCATGCCATGCCATGGCGTGGACGGCACGAGGATTTTTCACTGACAGCCAGGCCAGGCCGGAGCAAACGCATGGATGGAATCCAATCCTCCGCCGTGCTGACGTGTGGTGCTGCTGGGCTGACTGGAGTTTAAAATGATGATAAGTAAAATGTTTTTGAGTCAAGAGTGAGGACCACCACGATAAGAATCTGACATCGGCTCTCTTTGAACTCATCCAGGGAACTATCAAACCCAAGACGCTTTCAGGCCTCCCCCCTCCCTCCCCTCTTATGCTTACCCAAACACTACAATATAAATAAATCCACAAAACACATATTGTGTGCGCTCAAGCCTTCAAAAACAAATGAGGAGGGTGGACCCAGGGTTTTGCTTGTGCTTGGAGACAATGCTGTAGAAATTTGTTGGTGGAGGGAAGATTTTGGGCTTGTGGAGGGAATTTTACGGAGCTATTATTAATTCCAATTAATATTTTAGAACTATGACTTAATGTTATTTATTTTTAGTTAGATTTGACACATGGAACCAACATTTAATCAGCTCATAATTTGCAAACATAAAATAAAACATTGCTTGCCAAATGTTTTAAAAATGCATTCAGATTTCATATTTACCAAAGATTTATTTCCAGCAATTATTCCCTTCCTGTTGAAACACCCTGTTTTGAGTCCTGAAATCCGATAACCCTTCCGCTAAAGCCGGCGTCAAATCTCCCGTGTTTTTGTGACCGTGTGAGTTTTATTAAAATAAATACAAGATTGAAGTACAGTGTACGTAGTTGGAGTATCCAGAAGAGGCTGAGATGGAAAGGATGGGTTTGTAATTTACATTATTGGGCTGGACAGTTGTCAGAGGGCTGTCACAAGAGTGGGACTTGAAGCCTTTCCACTGTCTTCTTTCTGACAGGCTGGATGACACGTCAAAAGCCAAAAGCCCCCACAACAGCCCAGCCCACTCAACCCAATGCCTCGGTCGTCCGTCCGTCGGCAAAAGAATAGGGAAAAACGTGGAGAGGGCCAAAAAAATTGGAAAGACGTGACTAAAGTCAAGCCACGACTACGACCAAACCGACTCAATCTGACTCTTCAATCCAAAGAAGCCAAAGACGACGTTTTGAGACTTTGTCTTGTCCATCTTGTCATGTCCCCTAGAGTCCTCGTCATCGTGGATTGAAATGAAGGAAGGACGAACGGAGACAATTCCTTCATCATCATCTCTTGGGCTCTCGCCCTGCCCTAGCCTGACTTGGCTCTTTTTTATTATTTTCTATCCTTTATCCATTTGCCATGATCTCATCTTCGCTTCAGCTGAGTATTGCACTGCAGACTACACTGTGAGTACACAGACTACACTACAGCCACTCGTGTCGTGCTCATGCCATGGTCAGAATGGAATTGCCATGCAAATGCAATAGGAAAACTCTTGGGTTTGGTTTAAAGCTAATAATCAACAATACAACGTTATTAATAGGAGTGAATAGGGTAGGGAAGGGGGGACTGGTGCAGCGCAAGTTGGAGAGGGCCAATGACGAGTGTCAAATTGATACTTGAATCAAATTGTTAAAGAGTGATAAGGAATGACAGTTGTTAATGATCCATTGACAGGCAAAAGTTTAGGACTGGCAGGTTGTGGCGTAATTGTAATTCACTGTCAGTTCATAATCATTTCCCAGGATTTTCCTGCGTGAGAGAATTCTCAATGTGAGTTGGACTTCAATTCCTATGCTATGCTGGACGACTGGTAGGCATTCTCGCTAGTGGATGTAATGTGTATGGCTATGCATGGCAAGGCATGGCATTGCATTGGAAAGGATTTTGATTTGGTGGCTGTGCTGTGGGTATGAACATGTTTTGTATGTGTTTGTAACTCGGAAACAAATAAATAATTACTTTTGTTTGTTTTACTATGCACGGTAAGAAGGAATCCAATCTGTTGCTTATCATTTATGTTCGCACTTTCACGTATTTTAATTTCACAAATATCTGGGATTCAATGCTGTTCATATAATTTTAAATTTAGGGTTTTTCTACTGATTTTAAAGTAGGTGTTAAAATCTTACGCAAAAGAATTACATGATTATAACATCCCGTAAAATCCCATAACTTGAAAATAGAGTCTCGACTCAGTCACAAGAAATTAAAAACGGTGGATGCAAATGGTAACCCCCACTCACAAAGTCTTTATCCTCTGAGGGGGAAATGAATTATTGGCTAACATTTTTACAGACAGAGAGCNACGGTGGATGCAAATGGTAACCCCCACTCACAAAGTCTTTATCCTCTGAGGGGGAAATGAATTATTGGCTAACATTTTTACAGACAGAGAGCACACACAGAGCCTTGGCAGTCGACAGTTACTAATGCCCCCACTGCTCCATCCTCACTCCTGCATCATGTCCAACGGCTAATCATACTTTATCCTTTATGACACAGAAATAAAAGGAGACTTCATCATAAATTTTCATTCCACTGTCCTAGGCTGTCAAGTCCATGTAGCTAGCTAGAGCTGCTCCTCCCCCCTTCTTTATACATACATTCCATTACATTTACATGGATTCGTATATTACATGATTAGGGGCGAGGATAAAAGGAAAATGTGAACATATTGCAAAATGATGAGCGTGAACTCTCCTCCCCCTTTCTTTATACATACATTCCATTACATTTACATGGATTCGTATATTACATGATTAGGGGCGAGGATAAAAGGAAAATGTGAACATATTGCAAAATGATGAGCGTGAACAAATGAGTGTAAGTAAGCATTAACATCATCTCCTTTGTAGAAAAAAATGCGGCCGACTTGCATCGACTGTGAAGTTATAGGAAGTTTCCACGCCATGCCATACCAAGGTTCGTGGAACCAACCTGTATTTTTTTTATGGTTTTCCCTTTGCAATAATTTGGAAAAGTAATGCACCTTCTGAGTCGAGTCAAGGTGATAAATCATTTGGCCAAGTCTTTGGATAAAGAACGACGTCCTCATCATAATTCAACTTCTTGGAGTCTTCCTTTCCCGTCCGTCTTGTCTTGTCTTACCTACTTTGTAATCTAATGCCGCTCCTGTCATCTCGCCCATGTCACAACCCAACTTAAATATTCACAGACGCCTGCCTACCTGCCGTGCCAACCTAAACTCTTCCTTTAACTAATGTCACCGCCGCTACGGTACGGAGTCAAGACACACTTCAAGGCAGGGCTGCTCCGTCTCGCCTTATGTACAATGTACATTGGATTGGATGTGTGGGGAATACATGTCTTTCAATGTTTCGCAACCTGTGGAGCTTCAGTGTGACAGTAATGCGAGATGGAATAAATTTTGAGGGGAAACAGACCCAGGGACTCGGATTTCATTTCTTTGGCAATAAAGTCCTTTGGGTTGGGTGGGATTTTGGATAAGGATTGTGAACTCAAATTACAATATCTACAGAATTGATGAGTATTTTATAAAATATTTAGCTTTTTTAAATAAAGTTTGATAGCCTTCTATTCTGGTTTGTGAAAAGATGTGAACTATGGTTTATTTTTAGCCAGCTCTCAATTTAATTAATTACGAATCGGATTCTTAGTTAAATAATTATTTTCAAATTAAAAAAATAACCCCAGAAATCATAATTTGTAATGTTAATCTAATTCCCTCCACCTGAAAAGCCCTACGAAGTCCTTCATCATTCCAGATTGCATTATTTTGTTAGAAAAGAGTTCAAATCCCACCTGGAGTCCTTCCTAATCTTGGATCTTATGCACCACAGGATCACGAAACATGCCAGCGCAGCATTGCATTATAATCCAAATCCATTGAACAGCACATTAAGAAAATCCAAAATCACATTTGTCATTCCCAGGGGTCCCTTCGCCTCCGTCGAGTCAGGAGGCGTCAAAGAACGGAAACTGACTTCTTAAAGTTAACTTCATTGTATCATTTTGTATGAAGTGCGTTCCTTAGTATTTTGCATTACAATTATCCTTCATTTAATATATCACAATACAATACGCATTTCTATGCGTCGCGTTGTTGTTACACTCCCCCATACCCGAGTATGTATTCCGCTGCACTGGCCTACCCACCGCACCACTTGTAAAATGAATCAGAAACAAGGAAAAATTGTGAAGAAAAAAGAAAATGTCTTAAGAAAGCAAATCATGGCGTGCTCACAAGACATAATGTTGTAGGAGCCATGGCACGGACACAGGAGGGGATCTTCAATGGGTAAAAATACGTCAAGGAAAAGTAAATCCGTCATGTGGAGCCGTACCGTACAGTTAAAGTTGACTGGGACATTTGGAGGTTTTAAAACGGAGGGGAGATTCCTTATCTCCTCGGATTTATGTGAGTGTAACACGTTGGGGATCCACAACAGATCCTCAAGTGTGTCAAACAGATGCATTTTCCCACTTGGTTCCAAGGGGTGTTGTTTACGGAATTCATGCTGACTCAACTATCCACACCTATCACATCCCTCACATTCTTGTGGTGTCCTGAGGGTAGGCATGGGGTCAACTGTTCCTTGTAGGTTGACATGACCCCGGTTAGGTTCAGGGCTTAGTTTAGAATTCGACAATTAAATTGAATATGAATCGAATGATGTGGTTGTAAAAATGCAGGTGATGATAAAAAGCTAAGAAATGGAAACGTTCAAAGCGTCGATTATAATAATAATTATTAAAATATCGTAGCAATATTATTACAGATGTAATTGTGTCGAAGATTGTATTATAGAAACCATACACTTGTGAGCATTTATAAATATGAATGTTTGCACGGGCAGATTTTATCCAACTCATGCGCATTGCACTGTTAGAAATTAGGATGGCCATTTGTGTAAAGTACTAATTGTGATTCTTCAAAATAAAAGGAGAAACTAGTAATTGTGAGTAACCCGTGACGTCAATTAGGAATGTAAAAGGCCAAATCTACATTTTATTGCTCGTTTCTTTCCATGATCACGAAAAGTGATAGCTGGCTCCTCCACCACCACCACTACTATGAATGGCCATGTAATTCTCATTGAAGTAAAACTTTATGGTCAAGTTTCCCTTTGTCTTTGCTTCCTTTGGTGAGCACCGCACAAGAAGAAACTTGTGTGATTACAGGTGTATTGTGAGGAGG
>JAAXYW010003156.1:0-12561 GCA_036851895.1 Orthonychiurus folsomi | reverse complement strand
TGTCCGTTCTCACTACTCAAATTTCGAATTTAGCCGAATTTTTTAAATTTAGCTAGAAATATTTTACATGCATGGATCTGTAAAATCGAGATTTTTGTGGGTTTAACGCCGTCCTATTTTTTCAGCTTTGCAGTTTGAACGCAATGCACACAGTGGCATGGCGTGCGGCGCCGATTCGCTCGGCCGGCCTCGGCCTCCATGCAAGTCTATGTATTGCGCCCAAACTGCGAAGCTGAAAAAACAGGACGGCGTTTAACCCACAAAAGCTCGATTTGACAGGTCCCTGCATGTAAAATATTTCAAGCCAAATTTAAAAAATTCGGCTAAATTCGAAATTTGAGTAGTGAGAACGGACACTTTGTGAAACATAGTTTCTACATAAGAGAAACGTGTGGACAAAGTTTGAGGCAAATCGGAAGGTTGCACCTCGGGTACTTCCCTCGTGAGTTGCGTTCAGAAACTTGTGAGAATTTGTCTTTTGGTCGTTCGTCCTCATCACAGGCTTCAATTGCCATGCTTGAACCACTCTTCTGGGTTGGAGAGGGAGCCGGGATTTTTTTTTGCCTGCCAACTTATTAAATAGGGTTTGGAACCCTAGATGGAGAGACCCACTCACATCTTCCTTTGCTAAAGAGATGCATCCTGTCGTTTTTGGCCTCACCAGAACCAAGGGAGAAGGGAACCCACCAGCTGCCATGCCTTGGAAATGGGATTTGCTCTGCAGGAGCTTTTTATTCTCTCATAAAATTCTACAAAATACATAGACTATTACTATGAGACCGACCTGAATAAATCCTGCATATGAATTTAATAGTTTGAACAATATAATGCGAATAAGTACTACATGTTCCAATCACCATTCCATGAACTCGAACTCCAGGGGCCAGTTTGCTTGGCAAAAAAAAGGAAAACAAAGGACCACCTCCTTTGTTGAGATTTAATCTATAAAATAATTCAACTCTTACCTTTGTTTCCAAGTTTTTTTTAAAACAACCCCCAAAGCAAAGCATTTCTCGAAAAGGTCTTTATTGACGACGACAAGGATTGTAGTTAAAGATCCACTTTCCTTGTACAGGCATTTCCCTCGTTTGCCTCATGCCAATCCTAATTTCACTCCAAACAACATAATGATTTAGGTTGTTAGTCCAAGTGTTTGTTTTCCTTCGGCAATGGTTTGGAATGAAACCTCGCAAAAAAATATTTGATTAGATATCTGGGCCCTGCTTTGACACCAGACGAAGCTGGTTGGCATTACAAAGTGTATTTGGTCCAACTCTTGAGTCCAGAGTCAACAGCTTTGAGTTCTGAGGCTGCACAGATTAAACTGAATGAAACTGAATTTCATTTATTGGCTAATGGGATTTTATTAATGCTGACGAGCAAATCGCACTTTGGACTTTTGCTGGCACTTGCTTTCTGGGAATGTTGATAATATGACCTTTAAATTCAATTCATTTCTGCATTGTATGAAGTTTAGCCAGGTTGATTAGGATAAGGGGAAGTGGGGGAGTCCTCAGTGACCAGAGATTACAGATAATTGGACGCAGGGTTTTGAAAAAAAATGCTAATTCTTGCCGTGTGGCCACAATGTGTATACAATACATTTACCTGCGGAAACGTGGCGGAGAGGATGTCACATTCACTAGTCAGATTTGCACAAGAGTATTGCACCCTGTCGGACTTTGACAATTTGCTGTTAAAATTAGGCGTGTTTGAAAGTCTAACACTTTCGTATCCTTTGTTTGGAAATTAACGGGGAGATGATTTCATATCATCCTTTGGGAAAGAGACGGATAGTGTGAATTGTAGTTTGGGTTCATAATCTGTAAGGAGTGGAGGGGGAGGATAAATGGTTTTATGTTTTTTCTAATAATTTCCTTTGTTTCACTTGCAGTGGTGTCGCAACGCTGAGTCCCAGTACAAGTGATTCCCTGGAATTGATCTCACCATACTCCCCTTGCGACCTATCCTCGGATTTAAGCAGTTCCGGACCAGGAAGCTCACCGTCCTCTTCCTCCTCATCCTCATCGTCCTCGTCGTCGACCTCTTCCTTATGTGACTTGTGTCCAGAGCTGGAACAGGAACCCGGAGTTGTCCCACCGATCATGGCAGCCGCCGTAGCAGCACCCAAACCCAAGGTTCCTGTCACAAATTTTATTTCCTTCCAAATTCCACAACCCCAGTCCTCAAGTTTCGCAACCAAACAACCCCTCAAATTCATCGAACCAAAAAATGTTGTTCAATCGTCTTTCCATTGTGATGTCCGGAAGTTTGCAACGGGGTCAAACAGTATCAAGAAAATCATAGCAGCTTTGGGTGGCTACGAATCGGGAAGCGCAGGGGGTGTCGTTCGAACTAATTCAGATCTCAAAGGAAATGGCAGAACGGAATTTAATAAACCTGGGAGTACCCGTCCCCTCCCGGGTCTGAGGGGTTCGACCAAATCGTACTTAGTCCGTGGAGAAGGTCAGCCAAATAAAGTGATAATTCTGAGTGGATTCCCCAAAGTTGGGGGTTTATCAACACCGTCTGCGTTCGCCGTTAAGGCCACTTCATCTCCGAAGTCGAAAACGTCCACACTCAATTCGGCACCGGCGGATAAGATTTTAGTTGATTTGACTGAAGATGACGACGAGGATGAGGAAACGACGCCTTCCTCCAGTTGTTCGCCAGTGAGGAAAAAGTCTAGACTCCAGCGTCCTCTGGTTGAAATCATTCCGATAGGACCACCTGGAATTAAGAATTATTCTCAAAATAGTAGTAGTACGACTAGCACCTCTAATATTCCACAGCATGTTCATAGTAGTGGACCAAAGAAGACTGATTCACCAGAAGTTGAAGTTAGTTCAAGTACTTGTACTACTAATTCCAAGGCAAGTCGCTGTCCGCCCCCTCCATCGCCATTGGTGGGATTCGGTTTTAGAAACGCAGCCATTGAGCAGCAGACATGGAGTTCATCGACAGCAGCTTCCCTTATTGTGGCTACACCAGATTCATCCACATCCGAGGATTTAGATCCATTCATTGGTGGAACTAACAAACCATCCTCTTCCTCGTCATCCAGTTCCAATTCTTCAAAGGATAGCTCAGAACCTGCAACCGGAGACGATGAATCAGTTTTACGGAATGTTTGCAGTTCTCTCACTTTGGGCCCATTTGTTGATTCTTCATTGCCGACAAGCAGTACTAGTTTTAGCAGTATTCATAGTGCCAACTCCCAATCCCCACCTTCTAATTTTTCCAGAAAACGTAAACTCTTTCTGGACGACGTCATTTCAGTCAAATCTCATTCATCAAGTTCAAGTGCAAATAGTAGTCGAAGCTCATCCTCGATCACGGTGTCCACTACAAATTCCAATGACAGTTCAGTAACCCCTCCTCCTACGCTTTCGGTCAGTATTTCTACGGCTGTTGTGGACGTTCCTCTGATTCCAACAAAGAAATCTGAACGCCTTCTCGCAAAATCCAGTACAAAGGACAGTGTACAAGATGTTTGCATGTGGAAAGACTGTACTTGTGCGACTGAGACGATCCTGAACTTCCTAGAACATATCCAGGTAAGAGGGAGCTTGTGGCTTGAGGTATAAATTACAAATCCAATTCTTCATTAGTTAACTTAACCAAAATTATTTTCTAGACGGCTCATGTATCTCCACAAAACAAAACAGAGGGCTACGTTTGCTTGTGGGAAGGATGTAAGGTGTTCAACAAGAAGTCGTGCTCTCTGTCTTGGCTCGAGCGGCATGTTCTCAGTCATGGTGGAAACAAACCGTTTAGATGCATTTTCTCCGGCTGTGGTCTGTGCTTTTCAGCTCAGGTCAGTCAAGTTCACTGCTCGACAACTCCGTCAAATCTTACATGCTAAACTTTGTAGACAAGTGTTTCAATTGTTTGGGTGTAAGCCAATTCAAATCACAGACTTGGCACAGGAATTCATTATTGTGCTAGGGCTTGGTAAGCTGGGCTGTGATGTCTGGCTTTGGCCAGAATCAAGAAATCAGGGTCAAGGTGGTCTCACAGTCAAACTAAAAATAATAATTTTGTTATCTATTTTTGCGCTTATACAAGTTAGCTTAGAGTTGGTTGAATCACTGGGTGTGGAACCAAATGTAAGAATATAAGTGCCAAGCCAGACATGGTTTTAAGTCCACTTGTTCTTGGGCTCCGAGACGGGAAAGGTTATCCTGTCTTGTAAGCGCCTCAGAATTCTTCACACGCACTTTTTTTTTCTACTTCTTAGTTCCAGCTTCTGGTTAGATGGTCAATTGTAAAATTTTGTTTTATTTTTGTATATAGGGAGCCCTTGAAAGGCACGTCAATAGTCATATCACTACGAACGGAATTGGAAATGGTGCGAATGGTCATTCATCCATAGCTAAGAAGTTGGACTCTAGTCCATCCAAGAGTGCACGGAGAAAGAAGCAAAGAGGACGGAAACAGAAATTGAATACCGGTAATAATAACTACTAACAATACTAATTTCAATTCCACAAATCTTAATTGAAGCAACTTCTGTAGGGCACGTGGTGGATTTCTTTGATAAGCGAACGATGGAAGTTATCAAGTACAGGTTAGCAAGTACGATGGATTTTGAACAGGGCTCCGTTCATAATTGCACGTTCAGGTCTCAGGTGAGTAAATTTTAAACTCCGGTATTAATATGCATTATGCACTTGGCGATATTGTAACAATTTTCTCAACATTTAATTTATCTTTATTCTGTGCCTTAGGTGCTTTCACGACAAGTTACAACTTACCAAGAACCACACTATTTTGTTCGGTGGTATCCAGAATCAATGTAAGAGTGTACCGAACTATTTTGAGTAAGAAGAGTATGACTGAATGACTGAATGGTAATTCACTTTTGAAATTTCCAGATTTCCTGACGAATGGATTCCTCAAAGTAAATACGTACCAACCAAGAGCGTACCACTGCGCCGAATTCCACCTAACAAGTTGCGGATACTGTTTCCAAATATGTTTCCACCTGAGAGGACCGAGAAAGCATCACGTAAATGGAAACCCAAAACAACAACACGGATTGTGGAAGTCGTGAATCGAAATTGGAATAAGGAGATGACCAAGTTGCCTGAAATTGCTTGTGGTTGCCCCGATACAAGTCCTGACCATTGCAAACCGTTAGAATCTGACTGGGCTGTATTTCTTGCTGAAAGATATGGGACATGACACGGTAGTCACATTGGTCTCAATCATTTGAATAATTGCCAATCGCCTGACAAAACGCCACGTACAATTTTTATAGTTGAGGTTTTTTATACAATTTCATTGAGGGATGCCTGAGCTCCCCCAATCCCGGACATCGAGCATCTGTCCGTGGCTAAATAGACTTGGAAGGGGCCACGAGCCTTCTTTTTATAAGGTCACGCCAGTCATTAACATGACGCAAAACGTTCAATTTTGTTGTAAATGTGATTGTTTGGTAGCAAATAGCTCATTGCCGAGGTTGTACTTATTGCATTCTGTAATTCCCCTGACTAATGGCGAATTTTTAAGCGAAGCGACACGATATATTGTTCGGTTTTCTTTTTAAATAAGCACGCAATTATTTATTAACTTAATCACTGTATGAAAAAACGTCTTCGTTTTTCTCGGAATAATCGCAAGCAAATAGTATGTGTAATGATTTATAATTTTTCTACCTTCCATTAGATTGGTTGATACCGCAGGGTGCGCTAGGGAACATTTTTAGTGATGTGCGCGAGAAGTATGCTTGTAGAGTACTAGTTTGTTAGATTTCTGAGAATAATTCATAGGCGTACTTAGGTATGTGTTTTGTCTTCGCCCCACAACGTAACCTTAGACAAGTTTTTTGAAGGCGTACTGTTACTTCATATGATAAATGTAAGAGTAAGTATAAGGATCGTAGGTAAGTCAAGGGATAGGTAGGATTGCAAGTAAAGTCCTCGTGACACACTGCAAATGGAGCAAGTCACTGCCAGACTGTAAAGGAGGGCTCCTTGGAGTCAACTAAATCTTAAGGAATCCCAATTACGGGAATTTCTGTGAGGTTAGTCAGACATCCGAGTCCCCAGAGGTTTTTGTAAGGCTTCGTTCGTATTGAGGCGAGCATTGGAAATATTGGTCTTTGTATTCGTAGCAGAAGTACCCCTTTTTGCCTCCAATTCGATTTCGACTGATGATTTAGTTTTAAATTTTTTGTTTCACTTTGTCCATTTCAAAAGTGATTGATTAGTATCTGGAATATTTTTTGGTTTAACTTGTAGAATTTTTATTTACAAGTTGTCCAATTTAGATATTTTATTCTGAAACAATGCAGGATTTATTTTATTTGTTATGGACAATAACCAATGTTTCTAAGCGCTACTCCCTGTAAATATAAAAGTAGTGGAGCTCGTTTGAATTTCTAAGAAGATGATGAGAAAATGATAGAAAAAAAAAGTTCAAGTTGATCAACATCCTCAAATTTGAATAGAGAGGGAGGACTCATCTAGTGGAATTGCAACTACTGTGGTAAAGCCCATCTCACAGCAAGGCAGGTTGTGTATTTTTTTCGTAAAAACTCTAGATTGATCAGAACGTGCACGAGGGGGTAATGGCGTAATCCGAAGCGTCTCATTCAGTAGCAGTACGCACCGCGTCACAAAACTTGTCTTAAAAATAATCAAATGTGCCCAATAAAATACAAGTACGCTGTAAACGTTAGGAATCATAATTAAATTTCTGGTTAAGGAACGTTGTGAGAGTGAATCCGCTAGTTTCATCGACTCGAGTTGGAATCAGTCCCGAAATCAGATATTAAGAATTGGTTGAGTACAAATTTTGTATTTCCAAATTATTTTTTTTAAATAATTAATTTTTGTTCCAAGCTATTTTCATGCGTAGATTAGATTTTACTCAACGGCATGATAAATGACGGAACATGAGCATTTGATATTGCCATCTGAGCTTGCGTAAACAAAATTTTTGATTATTCTATAGTCCACTGGATTTCATTCTCGAAGCCGGATTAAGAAAACAGTGAATTATTTTGAACTTAATATTGGTATCAGTGCAATCAAAAAAGTATTAACAAATAATCTTTCACTTGTAATCCATTCAAAGGGAAGGATGATAATTCGGAGTATTAGAGTTTTAGTGCAACTTGCCGGGTAAACGTAGGTTTGCAAGTGGTATGAAAACGAAACGTGTTAGATCAGACAAAAACACTGAAGTAATTTACAGTGTTTGATAATTACACACCTTGAGCCATTTGTCGTCTTACTGCAATGCCCCTCTTTATTTTGTGAATATGCATCATAAGTGTTAATAAGTAATTTCAGAATTTAGTTTTAAGATCCTATTAAAAGAGTAGTCGATCAGTAGTTATTCAGATCGGCGAAAGGATAGCTCTCAAAATGGAAAGATAAGTTTACAGACTGCATGGTTTTTGGTCAGAGTAGGTTTGAGTAAGTGTGAATGGATTTGAGTGACTGTGTTCACGTGGATTTAAAAAAAAAGACAATATAAAAACATAAATACGAAATCACAAGAGCTAAGGAGAGGAAAGAGCACTAAGAACTGTTCACTGCCAATTTTGCCTCAAAGTTTAGTGTATCATTATTATCACTGCCCTGCCGTCATGAGCCCCTCATTAATGGTTAACATGACAAGGACAACGTAGGTGCCAATTTTATGAATTATTAAGGAGTACTAAGTTTTAAGTTTTAAGCCGTAATTGAGGGTACTGGCTATGCAAAGTCCCATTGGAAGGAACTTTATTAGACAATACAATTAGTTAATTAAAGAGGCATTCAAATTATGTTGGAACTGAATTTATTACATGACAACCACACTTTTATCTGACTATGCATCTATACGTGGATTTGAGCAATTCTATGTCGTTGTAGTGGATATGTAATAATTACATGCATTTTGCTATGTAGTTGATCAATTTTAACATTGTGAACTTGCCAATCCTGCTTTCTCCATATTTTATTGAAAAAAATGATAGAATTTGAATCAAAATTCATCAAAATTGCCTTTTTGATGTCTTGGAATAGCTAGGATCAAGCATTACTCTTTCCTGTAACTAATATATTCTGACTAATATAGTCAGACTAATATATTCTGTTCGACCCGTTAGCTTTTTTGATAGGTCAAAACTACAAAATATAGCCGATTAAGTTACAATTTGTAGGGTCTCACAAACTTTCAATTTGAAACAAATATGCAATAAAACCGCTAAAACAAGCCCATTATCTTAATAAATGCACATGTGTTCAATAGGATAGACATACACTTTAAAATGTTGCTTATCAACTTTAAAAATGGGCCTAACATTTCATGTGTGCTGTGTTTTTACACGTCAGCGTACTAATGAATTACATAGTTCTCAATCTTGGGTAACTTAAGTAGCAACATAATTTCAAAGCTGTCAGACTAGTTTTTAAAAGTACAAGAAATTAATTTTAAATGCTCAATTAGAAGTGGCTCTAATCGCCGGGGATCTTTTTAAAAATTGAACTGTTTGTTTAAGACCTTAACACTACTTAGTTTGAACACAAAACTCAAATTTCCTTGTGAAATGCTTGGAAATGGCTTCAATTGATTGTCTTCAGTTTGAGCTTTTAAATTAATTAATTAGTGGGATTTTAAGTTGTAGACTGATATTGCAGTGCATTACTTGGCAATTCAGAACTGATTTTAATCAATTTACTAAATAAGTGTGACACTTATTCATGTGTAATTAGAAATGTTTAAGTCTGACCGACCTTTCGGGTGTCTTTTGAGTTGAAAATTAATAAGTCCAATATTCAACAAACAAAGCGTAACAAATGCAATTGGAAGCAATAATGATACTAAGCACATTTACTTAATTTTTTTTATTCATAAGTTATCATAATTTATGTCTAACCCGATGAGGGCTACTACATATTTAAGTTTTAGCAATCCCATTCATCCCTATTTTACTGTGTATCACATTGCGATTTAAGCTCCATTTTGAACCTATTCATTCGTATGAATTTCCTTCCGATCCTCCGCTTGTGATCTCAGAATAATTTTGAAACAAAATCGGAACAAATTTTAATTTAATTAGAAGACAAGTGGTCGATAATGGTAAAAATCCTGTTAGTTAGTTTAGTTTGGTCCAATAGATTTAGATGGATAGTTTTACCAACGAAGGAAACTTCCAAGTGCAAGTTACGAAAACACAATGTACTTAATTATTGGCAACATATTTCAATCAATCACACGACGGGCACCCCATGTTCCGCTAATTACGTCTGGCATGAAGTTTTTTTTACAGTCTAGAGCCTAGACTTACGTGTTATTCATTTTCTTGTTAGATTATTAATGAGAGAGGAATCATTGGATGGAATGATGGTGATCCCGCATTTTAAGTTTCAAGTTGCGCTTTGAACTTTGCGGAGTGCACAATTCAATTGCTGCGTAAGGGGTATTTAGTTTAGCGTTAGTAGAGAGGCTAATTAAGTTTTTATTGGTAATTTTATTCGCTTGATTGAATGCGTGACGGTTTGGATGGGTGAAAGTAGGAAATAGTTAATTTAAGGCACTCCAATTTTGTAAGGAAACCACTGAATAATAAATAAAATAAACCTGGAGAAGCATACTACTACCTAATTGCAAAGTCAAGAGTATTAACGGGGAAGTAACAGGTATAAGATTGATGGCAAAATATGGAGAAAGGGTTTTTTTTTAAATAAAATAATAAGAAAAATAGGTTTACGGTATCTCATCAAATGGAGAAACTATATGACCAACCTACCTTGTGGAAATTTAGCACTACAACTTTTTAAAAGAAGGGAAATACAAAATGTGAACCTTCTCGTAATTGTGCATACAATATACCTTTTACCTAAATTATGGGAAAATGAATTTCTGAAATGTTAATTCTGTAAATTGATTGTATGATGTAATCTTACCGGAGTACTTTGAGCAACATGGTTGTACGTACTTATGTGCTGTACGCCTGGTTTTACGCTATTTATGATTGTAATAAATTCACTTCTTTCATGATACCAGATTTGTAGTTGGGTTGTTTTATTTGTTTTTGTATTAATTGGAAATCTCTTTTACACAACAATCTATCTTCCGACCGAGTTAAATCGATGGATATTTTCTCTGATTGACTATTAAATTTGTAGCCTACCGAATAATACATACAAATTGGAATAAAACTAATAGATTTTGCACTAAATCCAGAATCTTTCTTGAGACGAAACTATGCACGTATGCACTCCCGAATCCCAAATATTTTGCAAATGCACTCACGCGAAGCGCGAGTAATTTAATATCACAATTTTTCTTTTTTTATTCCAAATCAATAAAACCTGGACCTGGTTACCTGGTTGTTGGAAGTTGAGGTGTGCCTGGAATAGAAGTCTCGAAGTTGGGAGGCAGAAGCGGAGTTTATCATTCTTCCTTCCAGCGTAATGCCGTCTGGAGTAGAGAGGGGCGCCTCGGGATACGCAAACAGAATCCATGGTGGGTGAGCATTGACGACGTCGACGGAAGGCGGACTTTCTCCAGAATTCGGGGTTCATTCAACTTCTTCTAAGCCTACGTACGTACGTTATGTACGTACTCAACCCGGGTACTACGCGCCGCCGAACCCGGGAAGAGATCATTTCTTGCCGGACCCCAGTCATTTCTTGCCAGGCCAGTTCACAACCGCTTCCTCGCTCCCATGCCATTACCATTCCTCAGGACTTGAGCCATGAATCGAATTGAGTTCTCAAAATGATTTCAAAGAAAATAATATCTGCGAAGCCTGGACCATTACATAGCCAAGGGTAGATACATATCCTAGTACATAGTTGTTTGAAACTCCGAATTCCGAAATAGAAATTGAGCTTAAAAGTACATGACATGGCGGGCGGGCGGGCGGAGAGGAAGGTTTTTTGGCCAGGCGAGGCCACACAGGGTGTTGAATCTTGTGGTCCGCAATCACGCACATCTTGGCGTCAGATGAGTGAATGTTGAGGATCCGTGGCTGTGCCATGGAAGTGGGAATTGTCGCATCTCGTTCCGATGCAATGCGACGGTGGAATGTGAAGAGTGCAATTATAATCTGGAAATTAATCATTTTAATAATATAAGCTGGGAGACCCCTTCTTAAGACGCTTCCCATTCTTCCATAAATCGCAAAACATTAATAAAAGACGGGGGAGAGGGAGGAGGGATGAATATTACACATGGAGTCTTCAGAACGAGTTTTACCATTTAAGATAAAGATCAAGTGAAACTTTGAAGTCACAAATGATGAAAAACATAATCCTCTCTGTCACCGCTCGCTGGTCCTTCCAACACTCATTCTTGCTAAGCCTTGTTATTTGCCATGAATTACAAGTAATAAATGATCCTGTGAATGTGGGAATGTGAGTTAACGGTGATTAGAACATTTCTCATTCCAGTTATTTTAATTGCTTCATTAGATTGGGTTACACTCGACAAGTAGTTCATTCGCGGATAATTTTTTCAAGGTTTACATATGATTAACTGCTAAAATAAAATAAAATGACTTTTTTTAAGCGAATCATCATGGAGAATACCCAATTAGTGGCTTGGGTTGGGACAACATTACAAGCTCAGACTTCCATTTTGTCTAACTATTGTTACTCACAGTGTTATGGTTTACTGCCACCAAAACCACAAATTAATAATTGTATTCACTCAAATCTGACATCACAGTTTAAATTGAACGCTGACTACAAAATTCCAGAAATAATGGCCAAACCATAAATTTGACACAAATCCTCAACTTGAGACCCGCACGTGTAGACATGCCATTAGGACATGACATGAGGAATCTAACTTTATGAATAATATAAAATGGAATGCTGTAGTTTTGTAAAGTATTTAATTACATGCCTGCATTATGTAGTTGCCGTCAATGGTTTCAATAGTAGTGTAATAGCCCATTAGGCTCACTTGATAGTTCATTTGACAACAATGTCTTTGTTTTGTCAAATTACTGCTAATGTCAATTCAGGTTCTGAAGAATTCCTACAAGCTGAGAAGACGGATTCTTTTGAACTTACTAATTACAGATATGTCACCTATATTTTTAAGGACAGGATATGCTGCTAACGCAAAATATCTGACACTGCTAAATCATCATGTTGCAAGCTTTTTACAATATAGCGGTGCGCAATGCAAATTCAAAGACGATGCGCTTTGGGAAAGTCCAAGCATTAGCATTTATAACTGTAAGGATTGCTAGAACAAGAATAACTTTTGAAGCAAAAAATTAGCATTTCTCCAAACAAATGTGTAACGAAGCTCTACGCTACACGCTAGATATAAATATAATTAATAATTTTGAATTTTGACCACAAGTATAAATCTTTATGCTCGTAAAAATACATAAAATGAACAATAACATGATTCAATAATAAGAGTCAGCAGATGCTTTTGCTGGATTTATTTGGCTATATGCATACATAAAACCAAACAGGCAATGTCAGTGTCAGTCAATATTTAGCAGGTCATTGCAGTCATCCGCCGGTTAATCCTAGATAAAATTTCATATTTAATTTGGCTACGATTAAACTAAAAATTCTTTAACGGAATAGAACT
>JAAXYW010003155.1:0-12563 GCA_036851895.1 Orthonychiurus folsomi | reverse complement strand
TGTCAGGGGACCCCAATGTGTCCAAAAAATTCGGTCTCGGGTCAAACTGCAGTGGGCATGCCGTGACCTTCCCTAGTCAGCACAATCTCCTGATAAGAATGATATGTCTCATGCCATGTTTCTCTTCCATTTTAGCTAATGCCATTGCCTTCACTCAGAGGTAAAAGGTCAGGTAAACTTGTGACCTGGCCTATGCAAACCCTGTTGACCCCCTGAACATTTTAAGCTATCAACATCCAAGACCGGTTCAGTGGTTTAGGAGAAGACAAACAAACACACACGCAAACATTCGAGTTTAGTATGTGTATGATAGTTCTAAAAGTTTTCCTTACGAAGAAATTGTACCAGTATTTCCAGGTTAGGTTTCACAGACACACAACTTAAAAATGTACATATCAGCTTTGTTATTCATTGAAAGTAGTACACAGATTAGATCCAATCTTTAGCAAATGCCCAACGGACATCGTAAAATGTAGAGGTAACGTTAGAGTACTTTTAGTTTGAACATTTGTCCTTACACTTCCACACAAGATAAAAATACACAACTGTTAAATGTATGTACACACTCCAAATCATTTTCCATCCGTTTATTAGTTCCATAGCAGAAGAACAATAAAACTAAAAATAAAATCATTTGTCATTGTCAGGTCATGGAATGGAATGGAGGACATAAACTCCTGCCAAAATTGTAAAGCCAAAAAGTCAGTCGCATATAAACATAAACAGATTGTCTACTCAGTAATTAGGATGATCCAGAGCCAGACTTGTTAATAGTTCGACTGGGTACATAAACTGTAAAATATAAATAACACACTTCACACTTTCATACACTTCCTCCAGCAGCAGTGCAGTGTTTGTTAAGCCAATGTCAACTCAGCATATACGAAGCACAATTTATTGGTTTCATTGCATCTATCTTTCTGCCTGGTTGAGAAATAGAAACTACAACTTGACATGACAAACAACTAAATCTAGTGCCTTAGTCATATTTTTAGATGGCGAGAGTCAGTCGTCAACATATTCTCTGTACATCTGCAGTTGTGAATCGCTGTGCCATGCAGTTATTATTTTATAAAATGAAGTTAGTTTCAAAGTAAATACTGTAAAGCTGATCTTATATTGTAATGCTATACTGCTTTTGCCGACATTCTACCAGTCACGGGAGTGGTACCAAAAGCATGATTTCTTAGTGACTCAATTTAAACGCAAATAATGCCATCCGCTAAACATGATCATGATCTTATTGAGTAGTTTGATGGGCGCATGAAAATAACTAGGCACGACGCTACTGACCTCGAATGAAACACACTGCTTAAAATATTTCATTGCGGAATGGTTTGGACATGCATAATTATTATCTTCATCTTCTACGTGTGACGGTAAAGTCAAAAAATGTCTGGGATCAGTCAGTCACAATGAAGTTTGTGTTGTTTGATAATTTATGCAAAAAAAGTGCGCCTAGTCAAAACCGCAATGCGAATAATACATAGTAAATTCATCTCTCATCTTCATCTCCCCTTGTTTTAGTGCGATTGACTACTGTGCACTGTGCATTTTGCGCTTCATTAACTAACAAAAGGCAGGGGGAAATTTTCAATGCCCATTTTTGCAATGTAGGGTCGTAAAATGGTCTGCCGTGCCGAGTAAAAGGCAGGATGTTACGTTAGGATTCTAAAAGTCAAAGATGTTACGCAAACTTGCCCTTGAAGCCATACTTATTCCCTAATTTATGACATGGTGACCATCCCCGAATTTGGTGTTAAAGTCTTTGACTCGTTTACTATCACACGCATATATTTATTGCCCGCCTGTAAAAATATTTGTGCGTGGGCACGTGTGGGTGTAAAATTACAGTTGAAGTGGAACTGCTTGCAAAAGAGCTTTGCGCCCTGCAAAATATGTGACGTTAATGCAAATTGTTATTGCGGGAAAGTTTATTTTCGGCTGCCAATCCGTCTGCAATTTTATATGTTACAAAGCGTAAAACCCGAATGCAAATAAAGTACAAAACACCTTGTCTCAAAAAGGATCTGATCGTATTACGGGACACTGGTATTATGTGATGTGAGCTTTGAATACTGTTGAATTCAATTAATTAAATTGGATTTTCCTGACTTTAGATAATAACCCTTGAGGTAGTTCACAAGAAAATAAATTAAAACTCGACTTATTATTAAACTGACTTACAATTGCAAGGCGGTTGCCAATCCTGCGTTTGAGCACAAAAAGTACTCGTTGGTTACAACTCTAGCTCAGTTGATTAATTATATTTTAAAAATTACACGCCCTAGCCACACATCTTCGGTGGTCTGACCAGTACTGTGCGAAAAGATTTGTCATAGTAAAGACAAAATGTACGGAGTTGTAGACCGGTTTAAATAAAAGGAGACTTGTACTTGCAAGTAATACTTTGATTACAGAGCTGCATGGCATGTCTGAGTAAGAGATTTTCGGAAGAGACATGTTTCTTCTATTTCCTTTTGCACACGAGGTTAATGTTATTTAACAGCACTGAGTAAAATAAGCAGGCTTCGCTAATGTTTGTTAAATTGATGATTCATATCATGGGAATAGTCATAATTTCGAGCTGTATTGACTACAAATTTGTTTACATGAGAGTGCGTTTTGTCTGTTAATCTCTTATAACTCCCAAGTTTTTTGTGGACTTAAAAAATGTCGTAAAATTGTACGCACATCTTTAAAAGCAAATTCAAGACTTCCTAAAATCGGAGAGAATCGGCTCCTTTTGGGGATCTAGTATTCCTTCCGTTTAACTTTGTGAAAAGAAGAGGCATCTTACAGCACAGCTAATACGACAAGACCCTAGAGATATTGCAGAAAAAATAAGAAGCAACAAAATTGAGTGCGAATGTGTTATTGCTTGTAAACGAGTATTACGAGTATATGAACTGAAAGTTCAAAATTTTGATTGAAGCTGAATAACGATTCTCATTTGCGTAAAGAACCTTGTCGTGTAGTTGTCTAATTGTATGAGAAGATCATTCATAAAGCAATAAAACTTCAAAACAACTAGAACATTATAGCTAAAATATTGAAATGTGTACCTGTAAAGCTAATTAATACTGAAAACTTATCTCAAAGAGCAAGTTTGAGTTTGTACATTGGCTCAGTAATTTTCTGTTAAATATTACGTTTCAACATTAGGTTGGTTTCAGCTGCTCTTCTCTAGTTTCCACTTTCTACCTCTCCTAATTTTACTCAACCACTTCATAAAGCCGAGCATTTATGGCCATTGGAAATTGAATTATGAATACTTACAAAGGCTCTATGCACACAATAGTTTCTTGCTAGTATAAATTACACAACGACGACGAGGCACAGACCGGATCCAGTGACCAGAATTCCCGCTTGTGCACTTAACTCAGTTAAAACTCAGTTTTCATTGTGGAGTGTGGAAACCTTTATTAAGGTCATAACTAAAATACCTGTCAACAATAAGCATAGTACATTAACTAACAGTGTTACAAATTTAATTTTTAAAATGTTGAAGACGGTGATGTTTGAATTATTAGTTTTTTTTATTTTTTCTACATGGGTGACCACACCCAGGGCAAGCAATATTCTCAGCCATAGTTTTGAAGGTGAACTATTTGATAACTTTCCCCATTTAAATTCAATTTAAAAAGTAATCCTATTTCTTATTTAACATAATATTTTCATGGTTAGATGTTTGGAGATGGCAAGATGTCATTTCATATTTTTAGAATCAAACGGCAGGCAAGTGACTGCGTTCCCTTTAAAGGAGATTGTGGAAACGGAGGACCTTGCTGTCCAGGTCAGGGTTTGACCTGTCAGTCAACGTCGGCTGGAAGAGGGAATCGCAGGAAACTTTGTAGATTTGCTTAAGTCTTAAAATGTGTATCAATCTAAATAAATTCTGTAAAAAAGAGGTCTCAACGCTGCGCCGACGCTACACTTTTCAATAAGTTCTTCAGCTTCGCATCATGTCATACATTGGATGTGCAAAGCGTACCTTATTTGGCTCCCATAACATAGAGTTGCTCATCATCATGCTTAACCTTGCACAGCACGTTAACTTCACATTGGATATGTCAGCTAATTAGCTACTAATTATGCAATCCATTATAGTTGAAAATATTTCCATCATAGTCGAAACAAAAATGAAGCGCCACACAGGGTTGCCGGTCTGCGTCGCGGTCACTTACTGGCCATGAGAGAAAGAGTTCGTCTAATTACGTATGCATTTACATGAAATATGGTATTTACGTTTGTAATTAAAGGCTTCAAAGTTTCAAGTCGTGTGCCGCAGCGTCAACGGGCCTGCTCTGCTGCTGCTTCCTATTGCATTACACATAAAGTCTATGGTAATTCTTCTAAGAACTTTCAAATTGAATTTGTTAAGGCAAAGCGAGGTAGAAAATTCCTAAAAATAAGCAATCATCTCTTCAGGAACAGAGTTTCTGGCTTATTGTTCAGAATGATCTTGTGAAATTACCGGGCAGCGCAATAGTACAGTAATAGCGAGTCAAGTGAGCAGGGCATGAGCATTATGCAGTGTGAGTGCGTGGTCCAGTGTCCACAACACGTCATACATGCACATGTAAATTCAAACTGTCCGTCCCGTCACAATTGCTCTTCTCGGGAATCAATCGTTTGACTTTAAGCCTATTTGCAAGCGGACACATATTTACGTGTGACGGTTTATCAGTTTGTCAGACTTGGAGATTAACTACAAACACAGATTTTACTAGATTAGTGCGTCCGGTCATTCGTGTCAATGACATTCCCCGTTTCGATTTGTATTCCCCTATGCTGCATGATGCATTGGAAATAAAGTGCATGACGCTCGAACATTCTCCCTTGATTAAATAGGCATACAAAAATACGTTTGGTATTGTTTGGATTCACTTAGAAATGATTTATACACAAATATTTGAAAATCAATCGCATTGAGCTGATCGCCCATATTTTTGCTGAATGGAGAACATTAATTGTATGGACAGATCCCCACACATTGAGTTTTGCTTTGTACAAAGTACGAATTCAGGTAAAATATTATCCGCCACTCCACCACGACCACGACGTCTACCTTTAAATTCAGTTAATTTCAATTAGAAAACAATATAAATAAATAAATAAAAATGAGCAATTGCAACGTTAGATTGATCCTTCTTCATTTTGCGTTATTAATTTCGGGTAAGTGTGAATATTAAGTGTCAAGATAGCTTTATTTCTGTACATAACTGGTCGGAACTAAAAAGGATTCTGTATAGCTATGGGTGGAAAATCACAGTCGCATAATATCCTTAGCCGGGTTTTTACTCGTCTTGGAGATTCCTTGGAATTGAATTGTGTTTCCCTGAGGCCAAGCAGAGATGTAAAGATTTGTCGGTGGGAGCAAGAATTGGGCACATTTCTAGAGGTCAGCAGCGCCCGAACCTCAGCGCATGCTGGATATACTGGGAATCAAGCTGCACTTAGACAAGGGGACTGCATCATGATAATTCAATCCGTGGACCACGGGGATGCTACTAAATGGAATTGCACGGCCATTGACATGGAAAACCAACCACATCATGGCACAGTAGATGTTGTACTCACAAGTATGTATGTGTATGTATGGAAAATTGAGTTGATGTTATAAATGGACAGTTAAATTTTATTTGTAAATATATGTACAAAGGCAAACCATCCCCACCGGTAATCTTGGACAAAAATAAATTCTGGAATTTGGTAGATATTGAAGGAGGGGCGAAGAGTAGTTTCAATTCTACTTGTTGCACAAGAAATGGCTGTCCACCACCAGAGCTGAAACTTATCTTTAGTAAATTTTGAATAATTATTAATTGTGCATATATATATGTTGATATGTTCACAGGGAGTTGCTTTCTAAATTAGGAAACCAAACTTATTCCTCGTTGGGCCAAGTTGGGATTGACGAAATCGGGGACTGCCTTTTCTGGCCATCTGTTGATTTTGATTGGCGGGACAATGGACAAATGTTGAAATGTGAAGCTAAGCATGAGGATTACGATGGGTCGGATAATGTGGATTCCATCCAACTCAACGTGTTATGTGAGTCTCCTTGAGACAATGTATTCATAAATGAAGATAAAACGACTTCCCGTTATTGATAAATTAACAGATTCCCCCAGAATATTGACAACGGATTTGATAGAAGTGAAGAATCACACCAAGAAGGTTTATCGCCTACCCCATCTGACCAAGAAATTAAAAACATGGAAAAGTATTAACTTTACGTACTCATCCAATCCAATTTCAAGTGTTGTGTGGACGCCTACTGATGTGTCAACTATAAACTTCACGGCTGAAATTCGACAAATTTCGGTAATATTTACAAAACTTATAATCTTACAATCCCAACCTGTACTTCAGACACTTATTTTCCCAGAAATGGATTTGGGTGACCGTTTTAACGTTTGACATCAACCAATTAAGAGATGGTGGAAGGGCTGGATTTTTACTGACTGTGGAGAATCCAGTCGGTCGGAAATTGGTCAGGGTGGAAATAATAGGTAGCCCGCCTGCACCCTTGGGTATGTTCCACTTGTACTTATATTGAGGTCAAGGCAAGGTTAAATTATATTTTAAATTACTTCCCGCCATGCACCAGTTCAAACACAGCTACCTTCGTGGATTTTTCTATTCATCATTCTAATTGTCGGAAACATCGTTCTAGTAGTTGCCTTATGCTCCATAATTATATGTCGGCGGAACGCGTGGTTGTGTTTCAGACGTCGAGCGGGAGAATATGAAACGCGCAGTCGGAGAAATCAGCTACCAGATGGACCCAAAGCCACAGGAATGGACATTTCACTTCCTCTCGTCCAGATGACAAATGAAGAACACAACTGGCAATATCCTGGGGATTCCCTCCATGAAGAGACTGGAGAATTTGAAGAAGCAGAAACCGCTGAAGTATATCGGCGGGAATGTCACTCCGTTTAACAACAATGGNATTTGAAGAAGCAGAAACCGCTGAAGTATATCGGCGGGAATGTCACTCCGTTTAACAACAATGGCAAATAAAACCTAAATGTGGTTCATGCCAAATATTACGAGTTTCCGATTGTAAAGTATTTTAAATACCAGGTTAAAGCCAGGATCTTGGCGTTAACAAGATTTTAATAAATCTTCTATTCACAATATTCTATTCATAAATCTAATAAATTTTTGTATTTTGTAAATTTTGGAAGAATATTTTCAAAGGACATTTTTAATACATTTGGATCAATCAATCATGCAAGTAAAATTAGTATGCCCATTATTAATTTAAAACCAGATTCTATTCCAACCACAATTTTCATAATTAAACATTCCAAATCACAATAATTGCCAATATATAAGCCGCTGGCGAGTTCTCTTAAAATTAGTTACACGCACAATAAGAAAGACAGTGAATTACAATACAAATAATACGGAACTCTTGCATCATCCTCTTGCATCATTGCTCATTCGTATGGAATGAACTCAATGCACCAAATTAAATTGTAGGCAGGATGATCGTGATTGCGTTGCTCGACTCATCCTCACTTAGAAGCATCACAACTCCTTCAGCAGGCGAGACTGGCGTACTCAAATCCGTGTCCAATTCCGGAGCATCAATGACGACGACTTCTTCGGATGCACAACCCGAAGAAAAATCGTGGGCTAGTAGAGGAGCTGGAAATGGCGGGGGTGGGAAATCCGGTTCGCGCTCCTCGCACATATTCATAACAATCATGGATTCCGCGTAGCGGAGTGGTTTTGGTGGCGGAGGTGGTGGTGGCGGTGGCGGAACGGATGGGGCCTTCGGGCGAGTACAAGTAGTTTCATAAAGGGAGGCATCCCTTGTTGGCGGATTTGGAGGCGGTCCTGGAGGTGGGGCACGTGGCGCCTGTCTTTTTGCTAAAATAGAAATAAGAAAATATATTGTTAATATTAGGTAGGATATATCAAATATCGTTCTCGTTAGGTTTGTACCTTCGAAAAACCCAAACTGTGGTTTGACAAATGCTTGTCTTGGATCTTCCTGAACCAGAGGCATGTCGTTCTGATTGATGGCCAATCGCGTAGAAGGAAGTAGTTGAGGTGAAGAAATGGTGATTCGTCGAGGTGGTCCTGGTGGCGAAGGTGGGCTCACCGGGCGTCGAATATTCTGTACCGTCGATTAGTCAGTCGAGTCATGAAAACAAGCAAAGCACGATGGCTGATAAAATGGTGTTTGCTTACCCCGCACAAGTCCAGAATAGCGCAAATGATGACTGTCAAAATTGGGAGAGAATTCATGGCACACCCAATTGCTTTCAGCCATTCTGGGTACTCAGGATCCCGGGAATGGGGGAGTAGTCCTTCCATGAGTCCGACGGACAGTAGAATAGCGCAAATGATGACTGTCATAATTGGGAGAGAATTCATGGCACACCCAATTGCTTTCAGCCATTCTGGGTACTCAGGATCCCGGGAATGGGGGAGTAGTCCTTCCATGAGTCCGACGGACAGAACGATAAACATTCCCTGGATTAAAAAGAATGGAATATCAATGTATACCGACCGTTTATTTGGGTTTGATATGATGAAAACACAACTAATCAAATGCTAACTTACAAGTAAAGCAGGTAGCAGCAGATATTTTAGTTGGATGACAAAAAGGGTGGATAGTGTATTGGACCGGTGGATCTGCTGAGACACGTGCAGGCGAAGCTGATCAACGCTGAAGCTGTACACGAAGGCAAGGACCCGAATTAAGGTTAATGCATCAGATTGTCCAGGCGCCGCAGAAAAAATCAGTGTCTTGCAAGATGTGTTTTGCTACCTATGGAAAGAAGTATTATTAAGTGCCGCACATGTACATCAATATAAAAAGTGCAGTAAACATTAGAACGTTCCAGTGTTGTGCTATTCCTTACTGGTAGCATGTAGACAGATTCAAGGGAAATAATGATCAATGGCCCTGCGAGAGTGAGAAGGAAGGCCCTGCAAATGTTATTGCTCCGCCGGAGGCGGTGGGGAATGTAAGCCGCAATAAATGCTTGGTTAATCAAAAACTATAGAGTATAAGGGATATTGTGCCCAATTAGAATGTATGCAAATTTCACTAAAAACAAGGTTATCGACAACATACCTTAGGCCAGGAATTGAGAATAAATTGGAATACAAAGAAAACAAGGGCAAACCACCAAAATATTTGGCTAGGACTCCGGCACACCTGGGACCCAAAAGTCATAAGGGGTAAAGTAGTCACTAAAATGGAGCAATACAGTATTAGCTTAATAGTAGTATGTTTATTTAAACTGTATTGATTTTATGGTTACTGTCAGTGTCAGAAAGTGTCAAATTGACAGAGCCCAATCCTTCAATGAGAAATCCAATTTCTCCAAAAGTGCACACTGTGGAAATGATGGCGACTGTAGATATGAGGGCGACATGAATCCAGCTGGCAAAGTACAGCTGATGAAAATGACGTGGGTGTGACGATGAAATCGTGGAAAGAATCCCCAGTCCAGCTCCAGAAGTGAGAAACGCCAGTTTTGATGCTGTCGCCCACAGCTGTGGATTATCAAATCAAATTAGCGTTATCAAATATTATTATGAAAAATCTACCGAAGGATTAATACAACTAATCTTACTGAAAGGTCCGAATAAACATTTAAATCCACAGACATGCGCAAGTAAATGTGAGGATGTGTGCTCTGTTCCACTAACAGTTCCTGGCGCAGGATGTAAATAAGACCAACAAAGCAAGGTACAACCAACCACACGAGGAACTGGAAACAGAAACATTGATTATCCTGCCAGGTTTATTTTTAAAGAACCCCCAGTCCAGCTCCAGAAGTGAGAAACGCCAGTTTTGATGCTGTCGCCCACAGCTGTGGATTATCAAATCAAATTAGCGTTATCAAATATTATTATGAAAAATCTACCGAAGGTTTAATACAACAAATCTTACTGAAAGGTCCGAATAAACATTTAAATCCACAGACATGCGCGAGTAAATGTGAGGATGTGTGCTCTGTTCCTCTAACAGTTCCTGGCGCAGGATGTAAATAAGACCAACAAAGCAAGGTACAACCAACCACACGAGGAACTGGAAACAGAAACATTGATTATCCTGTCAGGTTTATTTTTAATTTTTAGAATTATTAAAAAACCTTTGCCAGAAGATTCGGTACTCGGCGAATAGTGGCAAGGGTAATAATTGCCAAAGTTGCCAGTGACGGAAGAATTAATTTCCAATTCACGGAATTCATGAAAACCGAGTCCGATTCGCCTCCCCCATCAATAGAATGCAAAACACTAAAAATAGTCAAATGGAAACTGAGTGCTATATGCTGTGGATGCTAACTGCATGCAACATCGAACCCGTATTACCTGTAACATGAAGCACGACTATCGTTTTCCTGCTTAATGTCGGAAATGTCCCATGCAAGGAGAGCGGCATAATTCAAAGATACAAGTTGGCTTGGAAGAAAAAGAAAAGCTGCCACCACCGTCCCTGTCCTAAGCCCTGGGAATAAGAAACAAGAAACCATTTGCATTGCATAATTACCTCGTTTGCAAAATCCCATTGCGTAGTCAGCAAACAACTGTCAATTACATTAACTAATTAATTACCTGACGCAATTCCGCCAAATAAATCACTCTCAGTGATCCCACGGAAGCTGAAGCGTCGAAGATAGAGTTGGCCGAGGAGCAACTCAAAATAAACCAATGGTTGAATCACCAAAAACATCAGTAGAACGTACGCCACTATGACTGACCCTGCCCAACCAAAACCATACTTAAATAGCAGTTGCAACAGGTTTAAAAGCACAAAAAATTGCTCTTACCAGAGGAAATCTCGACAGGAAATCTAGTCAAAACGAATGCACTCATGGCCAGAGCAAACAATGCCAGTTTTGCGTGGAATCCACCAGCCCAAGTTGTCCACTTGCGACCCGGGTCGATCTCGATGTTCGCAAATGACGAATCCACTTCTACTTCGGCTTCTTCCTCCGACTCCACTCCGGGGTATTCAACTTTACAATCAAAGACTTGCGAATTTAGTGTGAGAGGTGGTGGAAGCGGTGGTGGAAGCGGTGGTCGTATTGGTTTTTTGATGGGTCGATTAACCACTCCACCCAGTTTATTTTCGGTCAACTCACGTTCCACATGGGCGTCTCCTTGTCCACCATAGCCGGAGGCCGCTACCGAGTCAGAAAGCCCAAGGGCTGTAGGTACAGGCGCAAATGCTGGACCACAGGAGATGTACATTCCAGTACACGTCGCCGGATTATCCTTCGAATCCATTTCCTCCATCGTCCCGGGAAGGATAACTATTAACCAAGCACAATTAATTGAAATGGAGATGACGGTGAGACTGTCCTTACCACAAATAAATACAGTTCCTCTGAGGTTTGACCTTTGCTCCTTCCTAGTCTGGTGTGGATTGACGAAGACGACAAGATCAAACTAACTGGTGGTTTAGCTGGCGCTGGGCTAGCAGAGGGAGGGAGTTGAATGACGGCGGCGGGATTTGCGCGCACGCACGGCTCCGAGTCTTCCGCGTTTCAGTTTGCCCCAGCACAACCCCTTCATGATTCATGATATTCCATCCAAAAGAGAAAGGAGGCAGCAAATTAAAAATTGGATAAAATCCTCTCGCATTCATGATAATTTTTCCAAAACAACTTCTTCAATTTTGAGTTATGATAATCATTTGTACTGTTATCTGTGCTAGGCTAGCTAAAACACATGCATTCCGAGCCCATTTAACTGTTCAAAATAAAATTGTATTAGGTATTATAAAAATTTTCTTTCAAGAATTAGGGTTTAAGTCAATCCAAGAATATAACTAATAATGCATAATTGTAGTACATACACTACAATTACACTCGGAGTAACCTTTGGCGGTAGGTGTGTAGTTTACCGGGGGCACAAAAGTTTCCAAAGTTTGCTCTTAGAGGAATGACCCATTATGTCTCTTCAAGCTAGCATAAATAAACCATTCCACATTGTTTGGAGTTGTTGCTCATTTCCTACTGCAAAATAATTACTGCGATTGTAAGGATAAGGATGATGGAGTTGTGGGATACAGTAAATGTACAGGTCAACACATCCTACTAATATGATACTACAAACTTACTATTCATGCAAAGCATTGATTTATGTAGTCAATTTCAATTTACTTTAGCAGGTGAGACAAATTGGGTCACTCATCTAATCTACAAACTCACATGCATATGCCCCCGTGTTGGAGTCTAGTCGTGGTCGATTTTAAAAGCGAGAGTTAGTCTTCTTGTCTTCTGCTCCTGGCTTGTATTTTTGTCATCAAATTAAAAGCTACCAAATTCATTCAATTCCCAATTTGTGTAAAACCTAATTAACTACATACGTCATGAGCCAATCAATCGAAAACGAGGAACCGCAGCCGCCAAATCGAATGGCTAGTAGTAAGGCCACGCTGAAAGCTCCAAAACCAAAGTTCTCTCCAACTGTACGTACATTATTTATACAACTTATATATTTATACTTATACATTTATAGTATATACTTATATATATACTTCGATATTTGTTTACTTTAAAATGAAGTGTATTTTT
>JAAXYW010003154.1:0-12566 GCA_036851895.1 Orthonychiurus folsomi | reverse complement strand
CACTCAAACGTTCCTTTGTCCCCGAACTTGGAATATGCAACTCAATTTAGTATATGCAAGGTATATGAATTTCCACTCTGGGAGTCGGCCGCTTGCGATTCTAAATAATTAATTGAAGTCGTCGTTTGCCTTTCCGTGTATTCCCATATCCATTCATATCAAATATCCTTGGATGATTTCGCCTTATGTACGATATTTGGAGTAGGTATTTTCTCCTTCACACTAACTATGCATGAGTGGTAGGGCGTGGCGTTTTGGTGGTGTGGATAATGATCGGGTTAAAGCGGGCAGTTTTCGAGGAGATATCCCTGCTAATTTAATGAGCTGACATTTGCTTTGATTTTTTTAAAAATTTAACAAATTAATTCCAAATGCATTGCGTGGGCTGGCCGGGTCTTAGTCAGGATATACCATGATTATATAAATATAAACAAAAACTAACCTTGTTTTCCCTTAACATTGACATTACACATATCGGGGAGTTCTTATTTTAGACCACACCAAATCCAGGTGTTCTATTTCGGTGGGCTTCCCTCATTTTTGCACACGACCTCCTCTCCATGGAAGTTAAAATTTTGCCAGGATCCCACGCATAGTACATGCATGCAAGAAGCCAGCCTCCAATGACAATTTCTATAAAAGTCGAACACTTATTTTTAGGGAGGGCCACCTCCACCACCTTTTTGGATAACAAAATCCTAGAAAACTGAGATCTCGGGGCTCAGTCTTCTCCCAAGTCTGTTGTGTGAACTTATTGGATCCAAATTTCAAAGGTGATTTGATTTATTCATAGCAAAATATTTTATTAATCATCATATTTCATAAACATAAGCCACAAAGTGGATTTTGGGCACTATATTAGATTTTATTAAAAAAAATACAAGCTTCATGTGATTTCCGTCTATAAATTACACAAGTAAACAAATATTAATATTTAATATTTGTATCACAATTTAAAGCATAACCCAGAGCAGGAAGCACCATGCCTTTCGTTGCAGCCGATAAATCCAAAATGTGGAGTATGCGAAAAATCCGTGTACGCAGCTGAAGAGCGGCTGTCCGGAGGATTCAAGTACCACAAGCAGTGCTTCAAATGTCGTAAGTTGACAGGCCCAATCATTAATAATGAATACAGTTAATGGGTTGACATTTCGGTAATCGGGGAACAATTGTGTGTTTTTTTTCAAGTGACATGCAACAAGATGCTGGATTCCGTCAGCTGTGCCAATCACGACAAAGAGTTGTACTGCAAGAATTGCTTCGGACGAAAGTATGGACCCGTCGGATTCAACGTTGGAGCTGGGGCTGGAGTCAAGACTGCCGCGGACATCAAGGAATAAGGGACCCCCCACTCCTCACTTATGAATAATTAGGGCAATTGCTTTTCCACTAATTATAATACAAATATCGTAAACTCTATGTTTAAATCTACGTTTATATCTTAAGTGTGGTGTTGGAACATATATTCATTTCTTGAAGACATCTATGAACAGCAGCAATAAATACAATTTCGGTTGACGGATATCAGCTACCCGAATTCAAGTGGCCAGTAATTTTGATTATTTGTCATGTGTACAATCTTGGCACTTGAGCATTTATACTGGCGAAAAACGAGCTCATATAATTTGCTCAATTTCAAATCAGTGCTAGGTTGCCAAAATGCAATAGAAACAAAATAAATTTTAAAAACTTTAGAACAGGCTACATAAGCAGCAATTAAACAGCCCGACACTGGAATTTAAATTTTTGTAGCCTGAATAAAGGCAAGAAAATGAAAAGTCAGAACTAATGCTTTAAGAAATTCAGATGCAGCTGAAACGCGTTAAGCTCTCGACAGCATGTAGTAAGGGATCGGCCATATTGTTGTTCAAATACGTCACAAGTACACGGTTTTTATCGGAATTCAAAATATTTCGCCTTGCAATACTACCGATTAACAAAATTTTAGTTACACTCAAATCAACACAAAACTGTAAACCGAGAGCTGTTATGCAAATTTAATGTCGAGAATAAATTAAAACCAATTTGACCTAAGCACATAATGTACAATGTACTTCGCCGATTGCTCAATTATTATGCGGCCCCGACGAAGAAGGACATACCTCGACTTTGCCCTTTCCATGTTTTGTTTGCCATAGCAACTAATTTAGAATTGGGCGCAGGGAGGTTCGAATATTTTTAGAGGTGAATGACCTCTCCGTTTACGCACGGAAATCGCTGCCCACAGCGAGCCAGACCAGCTGACTAGCATGGCTTTGTTTCATATTATGCAGTTTTTACCGAGCACACATGGTTTACCATGTGTCACAGGTATTGTGATTGTTTGGTCTGTCCGTCCGTTCGTCTGTCTCTTTGCAGCGCTCATTGACATTAAAACCTAAGTGGTGCTTCCAACCGCATCGCTGACGAAAATTGATTGGGATTAAAACGGCGTTGAGAAGAGGGGTGCTCCGTAAATGTACCTCACGAAGCAAGGAAGCGTGTTATTTATAAACCTAATCGTGGAAGCTAGGTCGTGACATTACGTAGGACGCACAAATACACATTACATTGCTGCCTGCTTCCAACCTAAGAGATGCACATTAGTGCATTGCTTCCTGCTTCCAACCTAAGAGATGTACATTAGTGCATTGCTGCTTATGCATTGTTTATGCTTGTCACCACATTTGCGTGTAAAGTCAACAATGTGCCCCTGCTTTCTACTTAATGTCACCACATCTGTCTCCCTACACCGACTGATTTTCGGAAATATGAGAAAACAATATGTTGTCAGCATAGTCTAAAAATCAGACAATTTGGTCCGCAGGGAAGAAAGTTGTATGAAGTTAAGTGCACCCTAAAAACCCGTTCAAGGAGCATACGAGAAGTCTTGGCTTGTGTATAAAAACGGATTATCATGTGTGTTGCTTTCCTAACAGAGTATTATGTTGTACAAGTCATTTTTGTCTTTCAACATTCATAGCAGTGCATAAGCAGCAATGCACTAATGTGCAGCCCTTAAGTTGGAAGCAGCATGCTGCATCTGACATGATACCCTTAAATGGCATAAGTAGGAAGCACATGCAATGTGCATTAATACAACCAGGAAAGCGCTTAGAGTTTAATTGTAGGTTTGCTTGCTTCCAACATAATGTCAACACTTGGTCTGATTGTAGAGCACTAAATATGTGCTTCATACTTAACGTGCAGAGACATCGCTTTAGTAATTCCATTAGAAGCAACTCTTGTCTCGGTTTAAAACCTGCCGTGAAGCGCCTTGCAATGCAACTTTAAGATGTGAATACAAATACAGCCTAAAGTGTTTCTTGACGGACAGAAAATACGATCGCAATACCTAAGCCACATGCTAAAGCATGTGTGCTTGGTAATACTAGCGTGAAGTATGATTTTGTGTGCTAGTTGTGTGATCCTTTGATTTTTGTGTTATAAGCATTTAAAAAATTTTGAACCACCCTTTTTTGCCAAATTTTAGAAAAAGTTGTTGATTTTTGCGAGATAAACAAAAAGTGATTTAAGGTTTTGAGGTATGTCCTTTTACGTCTAGGGCGCACAATTCAGCACTTAATTTTTAACCCCCCCCTGCGACTGGCGTGAGTGAATTCGCAACGTCCTCCCGCGTCGAATGCAACAAATTTTTGCAACTTTTTTCACATGTCTGATTACCCGTGTTGAGCACCTTTGTCGCATATATGAAATAATTTCCTGGACATAATGATCCAGTGTCCTCAACCCCAGGCAAATTTAAATGCAATTAAAATTGCACGGCACCGCTGTGAGCATTGTCACATTATTAAAAAATTACCCAATAGTCTAGTAAAAAAATAACACAATGTTAATGTTACATGTCAAAAATAGTGTATAAATATGATTTAATTTTTCGCAAATACTAAATCCTAACGCAATCCTTTGTCGCAATATTGGCAATTATTTAAGCATAAAATGTGGGTATCTTGCATTTTTTTATTTCCATTTATGCTATGCGCCGCGTCGTAAACCTGTTTTTGGGATTTGACAGTGGTTCAAGTTCTTAACATGCATTTGCAGGTATTAGTTCAAGCATAAATTTCTGGCCCAACAAATCACATAAGTAGGCACAGAAAAAACCTTCTGGATATTGCAATAAATCCCACTTTAATGAATATCATAATTTGTTCCTTGAATCACTTGCACTTGCACTTTGCACAACTTGAGAATGGGAACTGATGATCGGATAACGACATTTGCGGGTGCATGCATGGGCTGAACACAAGGTTAACTACAATGAGCCACATTTAACTCAAAACCCAACTAAATACCAAATGCATTTCAATCTTTAAAAGCATCCAGATCCATCTCGCGTGAACTATGAAAACTGAAACACGGATATAATTATATAAATTATGTCGACATTTTTTTAAACCAGTTGTTTAGGATGATTTGATTTTATTGCTTTCACAGGAGTTCAATTTAACCTTAAAATTGATAACACGAAGATAATTCTGAAAGGCATTACCATATGCGCATGTGTATTCTTCATCAAATTAGAAAATAATTTTAATGCACAAAGATTATTATGCAATGCAACTGTAATTGCAATCAGCAATCACAATAAACTCTGCAATGCAGAGGTCTTACTATTAGTGCGCACGTGCACGCTAGGGTGAGTGCTCTACCGATAGTACTAGCAATTATGATTAATGAATGCTAAATCCAGCGCTAACTTTGGAACAGGCTACAAGCTATAATTAAACTGCAGAACAATGGAATTGAACTTTAGCGTGAGGTTTCTCCCTAACTACACCAATAATAGTATATTGTCAATTCTGTTGTTGGTAGTTAGAATATGACATTTATGATTTTCTTACTATGGTTGAAACCAGGATTCGCCATCTACGCTGTACGCATTTTTTTAGCAGCGAAAGCTGCCATGCAAATGTAATGGTGAAAATAACACAATTTGACCTAAAGACGTGTGTACAATGTGCTTCCCCTACTGCTCAAATCAGCACTTAGATTTTAGACCGACTGACGTGAGTGAATTCACAAGCAATAACGTCCTCCCGCGTCGAATGCAACAAATGTTTGAAACTTTTTTTGTACCTGTGTTGAGAATGCACCTTTGTCTCATACATGAAATATTTTTGGATATAATGAGCTATTGACAAAATTCGGGGAAATCAATAAATAGCTGTGCCGTGTTCTCAACACCAGGCAAATTTAAATGCACATGAAATTTAGAAATTTGCACGGAATTGCATCCTGTTTTCCTGTGTTCATTGCCACATTATGGGAGACGCGACTTTATACTCATTTGTATATGTTTGTAGGCACCCAAGTGAGTTGCAACAGCAAGATTTAGGGTCAGGGACAAATTAATCTATTAAGAAATAACGCAATATCTAGTAAAAATAACAGAATGTTACATGTACCACAATAGTGTATGAATTTGATTCAATTTATTGAGCATTAACCTTGACCATGAAGCACAACTCTCGTCTGCCCAAACATTAAAAATATGCATGTGGTGATAATAAATATTGGCCACAGGCTCATTTGCAAGGCACCAAAAACTACAGCTAAATAATAACAAAGACCCCGCAATAATCGTACTATTGTACTAAACTGAAAAACAAACAATCCAGGCATTAGAATAATCACTAGGATTTTCAAAGCAAAAACTACATCTGCGTAGCCGTAATCGAGGGGATCTGAAATGTGAATCCGTGTGCTGTTCTGGTGGGTTACTATCCATGAAAACCTGAAATTTATGATAAATTAATTTAAAAATTTGCTCAGAATCAAATTAATTCGTAAATTTCTATCCACCGTTTGGGGAAGACATATTTTCGGATAGATTCTCCAAGCACATGACTGATTATTGTTCCATTTAGAATTCCTTCCACTTTGCTCAAACCCAAAGGCAAGGATAGGCCGCCATTAAAATTTTGAATGAATAAATAATTGCATCCAGCCCGGAGTGAGTTCTCAAATTTAGTTCTTAAGTCACAATCTTGTGAATTAATTAAGCATAAAATGTGAATATCTTTCATTTCCTTGTTTCCACTCGACGTGTCATAATTGTTTTTGGGATTTGGAAGTGGTTCAAGCTTTTTGCACGCATTTGCAGGGATTGGTTCAAACAAAAATTTCTGGGGTCAAATCAATAATAATATATATAAAATATAATAAGGCCCATTTACAAAAAATCGGCAAGATTTGTTAGTCAACTTTCCTTACCCAGTTTTTGCTCGATTGCTTAAAAATCTTATCCGCCGATCCAAAACTCACACTTTCTTCAATCACGCTAAATTTGACTAATTGTGTTCGTGGATTTAATATTTCTATTCCGCAGTTTCCTCTTGCAACATTTGCGATCGTAGGATAAATTTGAGGCCCAACGAATAGAAGCGCAATTAGGCACAGGAAAACCTTCTGCATATTGCAATTGCAATAAATTCCACTTTAATGAAAATCATAATTTGTTCCTTACAACACTTGACCTTGCACAACTTGAGAATGGGAAATGATAGTCGGATATACTAAACTAAAAGATAAAGAAGTGACGCATAGATGGGATGAATACAAGGTCAAATGCAATGAGTCACATTTAACTCCAAGCCCAACTAAATCAAATGCAATTTATTTAACCATTAAAAGCATCGAGATCCATCTCGCGTGATCTGTGAAAACTTAAACACGGATATAATTATACAAATTATGTCGACATTTTAAACCAGTTAGTTGTTTAGGATCATTCAATTATGGCTTTCACAAGAATCTAATTTAACCTTAATAGTCATAATACGAAGATAATTCTGAAAGGGATTCTCATATGCACAGATGCATTTTTTATCCAATTAAAATATCATTGTAATACACGAAGATTATTAAGCAATGCAACTGTAACTGCAATCGCAATAAACTCTGCGTCTGCATACGTGCACGCTAAGTGCACTACCGATAGCAATTATGATTAACGGATGTTAAGTCCAGTGCTAATTCAAATCCTTTCAGAAATCAGGAACATCCATGTTCATCTCGTGTGAAAAGTTAAAGAGAAAAACAATTATAAACGTGTCGAAATTTTATTAGTTGCTTGAGATGATTTACTGCTATCGTTTTCAAAAGAACGCAACAGATAAATTGGAAACACATTTCCATTATGCATGTGAACCGTTCTCATCCAATTAGAAATTAATTGCTAAACACAATGATTAGCCTTCAATTATTACTAGCGTCGATTTCCTCCCTTGTTAAAACATATTGACTAACATAATTATAAACTTGTCGAAATTTTATTAGTTACTTCAGATGATTTACTGAAAATGCAGTTTAAGCTTAAGAGATTCGACTTATTGATATAGTGTTAAATTGGATCGACATTATCCTTATTCCCGTGCACAGTTTTCATCTAATTAGAAAAAATCGCACCACACATATGTGCTATGCAATGCAACTGAATTATTACAATTGCAATAATTGCAATTGTACTAAACTCTGCAACGCAGGGGTCTTAGCGTATACGTAGGACGCGTATGCTGAGTGTAAGGCTCCGAACAGAACGGGATCTGAGTTAGACTGGAAACTGGATTGTCAGTGAAATTTAAACATTTATAAAATTTAGAATTCAACTTCAAAATTGCAACCCAGCTAAGCTAATGCTACATTTCAAATTAGGTAGTTAAAGTGAATGTGGATGAATGAAATGCTTTGCAGCCATGGATAAAGTTTTGGACGGCTTCTTCCGGTATTATCGAGTTTTATACAAAATTCAAAAAATCATCCTTCATTCGGTTTCAGCAAAATATTGTCCACAAAATATAAATTTTTTGCAGTATTTTCAATTTTATTTCAAAACGCAATACATTATATACAATAAAAACATAAGTCAAGTGGTACAATATCCAACCGCATTACATTTTTGAGCAATACCATGACATAAATGTTATATGTATGGTTGAAAATTAAAGTGTTTGATAATTCAAAACATAAAAAAAGTACGACGGGTGTCCAATTGGTACAGCTGGCACATGTAATGCAATTGCTCTGTGCATTTCTCAGATGCCATTTTGCCAAACAAATTTCCCTCTGTGTTCTGAGTGAGAGAAGCAGATACAAACATTCTCAAACAATTCTCACCCGCCTTCGGATAGGTGGGGTACCAATCTACAGAAGTGAATGGCGCATTGTCTCTCCAAAGCCAAATCTGACCAACTCGATGACCACCGACCCAAACACTTTTTAAATCCGCTGATTTGACAGAATTCAAAATGTAGGATGTTAGGAATTGTTGCTCATCCTGGGAAATTATACTTGCCAAAGTACCGCCTTTTGATTGACATTGTTTATTGGCTTCTTCATGGGTTTGGGCGGTAGTAAATAATTTGTAGCACAATTCTGTTCCATATCTCACCCATCCGGTGGGACAAGGGCGAACGTAATGTCCTGTAAAATTAATTTATATTTACAAAATATTTGAGTGCAAAATTTAAAGGATTTTGCTCATTAAAGAAAGGAAAATCGATCGTGGCAAACCAAATCTAAAAACAGTCGTATTAATTCAATCTGTGATTTTAAAGCTTTTTATTGTGTAAAAATGCAATTAAAAATTAGATTAGTTGTTTTACCAATTGGGATTTTAAATCCATTTGCTGGGATGCTGTTAATAATTGTCGATGTCTCCGAGAAATCAGACGCGGATTCCGCAGGAATAGGTGGTCCAGGTGGTCCGGGTGGTCCAGGTGGGTTTGCAGCAAGTGCAGTGTAATAATTACATTGGGCAAGCAAAATAATTATTGTTAAATATGATATGTCTACCTTCATTTTAGCAAAAAAAATGGTTAAGACTTTATTCTCAAGTTTTGCGCAAGTGTAAAATGCAAATAATATAAGTTGTGTAAATTATTTAATCAAAATGCAGGATTTTGTCAACACTTAAATGGCTCTGCTCGGCAATCTGGTCAACTGGAATGCGAGTAAGGATGGGTTATACAACTGGACTAGGAAGTTCAAATGTCGACATTGAACTCTGCCATCTGATCTTCATGCAATAAGGGAAGTCAACTTAATTTGCATAATACAGGAAACAGTATTATGTCACCACAAAGTCTAAATGCGTGCATTGATCAAAGTACGTGCTAGTTCACTACTTGAAGTGGGCATTTATTTTGAGCACATCACATTACTGCACATTGCATTGTGGAAAGGTTCTTCGTTTTGTATATGTTAACCCAACAGAAGCAAAAAAAACTCGCGTTTATCTTAATTTAAACAATGCGGTATCAGACTCCTAATTAGAAGTGCCTCTCAAATTCTGCCTGCGTGTTTGAGAGCAAAATGTTATATTTTTATGCTTGACATCGCTGCAGAACTTATTGAGCAATTTCCTTATTGTTGATTGTGTATTGCATTCCGAAAATCGCGATTAATTAAAAAATAATGCAAATTACACACAGATTTTGCAGTCACTGGATTCCCCGAAATTTCCCTTTTGCACGCATTTGCATATGCCAAATAACATTTATGTAATGAATTGCAGTGACAATATCAGACTCCTAATTAGAAGTGCCTCTCAAATTCTGCCTGCGTGTTTGAGAGCAAAATGTTATATTTTTATGCTTGACATCGCTGCAGAACTTATTGAGCAAATTCCTTATTGTTGATTGTGTATCGCATTCCGAAAATCACGATTAATTAAAAAATAACGCAAATTACACGCATTAGATTTTGCAATCACTGGATTCCCCGAAATTTCCCTTTTGCACGCATTTGCATATGCCAAATAACATTTATGTAATGAATTGCAGTGACAAGTCGCAAAAAAATCACAACATTCATAACAACATACCATGACACAAAGTGGCTCAAAACCGGTTTCCTTAATCAGCTCTGCCCATTGAATTCATTTGTGACCAAACATTCGACTCGCTACACATAATCACATTGACCCAAAGACACAATGCCCTGTCGCTGTTACATTCCACTTCATTTCCTCTTCCTCCAAATCACTTTACATTCCTCAAAATTAAATGTCTATAAGCCGTGTGTGTCTACTTTCACCGCAATGCGCCGCACAGGAAGTGATGTGTCGTTCATTTCATACTTTTGGCAATAATTATTCCTCAAAAACGAAATGCCCATTTACAGAACTACCATTCTGTTTACCACATGTCAATTAAGTTGCAATTTTGATTTTTGAGCAGGTTATTTGCAAATTGTGTTTGGAAAATTGGATTGNAAAAACGAAATGCCCATTTACAGAACTACCATTCTGTTTACCACATGTCAATTAAGTTGCAATTTTGATTTTTGAGCAGGTTATTTGCAAATTGTGTTTGGAAAATTGGATTGACTGGATTTAATGATTTTTTATTTTGCAGGTAGATTTGTGAATACCTAAGCAAAATAATTGTTATAATTTTGAATTTTGACCAAGTTATTTGCAAATTGGGATTGAAATATCAAACTTATTGTGTAGAGTGGCTTTTTTTTAATTTCGCATAGAAGTGTCAAGTAAGCAAAATAATTTGCGGATTCGTTGTTGTGGCTGCAAATTTATGTTATTTTCCCAAATGCGAAGAAAGTCATTGTGAAAATAAACTCCTCTGCAATACAATATTTAAAAACACGGAATTGATTTATTTCTCAAGTCACACTCAGCATTCAATCAACAACATTCATCCAAGCAACCCCAGCACACCTTCACTTCACTTTCTCTTTTCACTCATACACACACCTTATCCCATCTTCCACTCCTCCTCCCCAAAACTTCCGCTGATTCCTTTATAAAAGGAACCAGTTTTTGCATGCATTGGTAACGGTCAGAGGAGGGAGGAAGGGCGGAAAATGAAATTAACAAGATCTTTTGATCCCTTTCCCCTCTTACACATGTCATGTCATGCCATGCCATGCATTATATAAGAAAGGTCGGGAATTTTACATCTAAACTACTACATACGTCTACGCCACGTGACTAGGGGGAAAACATTTTTCTAATTGTTTGTAATTTTTTTTGAAACCCGTACAAATTTAGGCGCAAAATTCGGAATTTGAACTTTTGAACTGGCGATTTGATGAGTTAATGTACGTTAATTTGGGATTTGATTAGATTTAATAGCCACCACTTCGGCCCCATCCTTGTTGGACGACGGGCTCGGACCATCCGACGGAAACTGGTTGCCATCCGTAGAGACGGTTGTATCAGGATTGGTCCGAAAATTCCACCGGCTCCAACTCCGACCAAGAAAGCCAAACTGGCTGGGTCCACGTGGCGCTTGCCTCGGACTCCTATTAATTATTAATATACATTTAATTATATTTAAAACTACTAATTAACATTATAATCAGAAACCTACCGGTGTTATCAACTGGGACGACGGCGGGTTGCTGATACTCTGTGTACTCTGGGGCATAGTACATGGCACCTGGAATTAGCACACAAAAAAAATTTAAAAATTGCAAAATTTTGCAAAAAAAAAGGTTTAAGAAGTCAATATTTGCAAAAAATTTGCCAAAAACCACATTCTTGCGTATTTTGATCCTTACCGGTGTCACACATGGCAGCAGCAGCGAAGCTGACGATAAGAATTGCAGCGAAAACAATGGATTTCATTTTGATTTTGAGATTTTGAAATTGCTGGTGAAGCAAACAAAGGAGTGGACAAAAATGTGAGTTGTGAATGGAGGTAGAGGAGATGGGTGAGTGAGTGAAGATTTGACCCATGACCAAACATTTTATACCAAAAGCCGTCACTGGGGTCACTCCACTCTCACTCAACTTACTTCCCCCAAAATTACATACAGGAGATCGTCAACCCATAATCAATCCACTCCCAGCTAAACATGTAAACATATTCTTCCGGTATTCCCAAACAAATGCTTTGCGCATGCGTACGTAACGTACGCGTAAATCTTATTCCTGTCAGGTAAAAAAATGGAGATTTACCTGCGCTGACTACGCCTGCGCCTGTGCCCCCCTCCCTTATGTAATGCAAATGTAACTCTTCCTTACGGCACGGCGCGGCAAGGAAAACGCACACCTGTTTCGTAAGGAAATCAAATCAGATTTCTTCCTTGCGTCGCGTCGGCATTGCGCTTGCGCAGCGCAACGGCGTCCTGTTATCATGTTTCCTACAAAATATGCATACATACGCTTGATTATCGGAAATGAATTTTAATTTATTAATAATTATTGTCTACTGGTTTTCTACTTGCTTTGCTTACATTCCCACGTCGCTCATCCTAATGCATTTTAATGCAACCAAACTAGATGTGCTGGCAAAAGGTAAGGCAGCAGCCACCACCGTGAGTTATTGTAATTGGATCAGTTTGTATTCAAAAAGTGTGCGGTGCGATGCACTATATTCTTCATGGTGTGTGAGTGTGACATAACAAGGCATACTACATACGAATAAGACGTAATGGTGAAAAGTCATCACATTTGTGATGTGAATTCATAACATGTTTAACCATCCTACCAGTGTTCGAAATGTATGATGGACTTGTTAAGTATCCTGTCAATTCTTTTGTGGCATAATCTCTACTATAAACAGCTATTGCGTCTGTTACGTTCCATTATTTGGCATGGC
>JAAXYW010003153.1:0-12569 GCA_036851895.1 Orthonychiurus folsomi | reverse complement strand
TTGGAGATTGACTATTATAAACGAGTTTCTACAGCCAGTCAACCCCCGTTTTGATTCGCTTGTGAGGTTGATAGGGTTGAGTTTTCCTAGATTTATTTTTATTTTCTTATTACGGTGTTACTTTATAGAGATTTTTTACGTTGCTCGTGCTCGGCCAATTGCAATCAACTTTCCCTTGCAACGCGGTTTAGCTCCCCAGAGCCATAGCTCATTCTGCCCTGCATTTGAAGTGATTTCGTCCAAAGCTCATCTTCTGATTTTTATTGGACTCTCTTCAATTCTAGTCACATAGAGTCAAATTTGCAAGATTGGATTACGAGCGAAGGGGGGAAAGGGTTCATACTCTTCAGTATCACATGTCATGGATTCCTTTCTTATGGAAGTTATTCCATCACTCAGCAATCCAGACCCAGACATGAAATGAAGCAGACAGAATGCAATGAACCAAATCCGAGCTCGGAATAATGCAATTGGAATTTTATATTTCATCTTAGTTCCAGATTCCCTGGAGGAGGTGGGCTCTGGCTGGGTTTGGACATGAACGTAAAACCTTAAGGGTCGCATCGTCGTAGTTTACTTCATTTGATTCGGCGGATTGTTAAAAAAGCGATTTAGCTAGTTCAGCTGCATATAGCAAGATTAACTTTTGACTAGTAAATTGAATTGGTGGCTTTCTTAGAAATTTGGTTTACTAATTCGCCAATTACTGAAAGTGATTCACTACTTCAAAAAACAAATACCTTTCTTTCATACTATTAGACAATACAATTAATTGCTTAATAAATAAATTTCTACTCTTTCTCTGCTAGACACAGAGAAAGGTTTTACAACCATAAAATCATGATCTGTGGTATTATACTGCATGTAAAACAATGGTAAAGGGAATATTTCACAATGCCTTATTATTATCCAAGAGAAAGGGAGATAATAGTGATCGGTATTCAGTGAATGTCTGAATGAGGATTTCGATTGGTGTTCGGCCCTCGCCTTGCATGAATGTATCTATGGAAATGATGGTGGAGGCAGAAGACGTCTCATGGACATCATGGAATAGAAATTCATCGCCCTTATTGGAAAACCTGACTGAATTACAAAATGATCCCTCGTCTTCTGGTGAGCTAAACCAAGCTAGCTCTAGTTCAAGTCTCGTAAGAAGTTCCGTATGCAACTTTCACCAACTCAGCGACTTTGTTTCTCATTCCCTCTCTCCCTTTTAACTATTCAACTAATCGTGATATAGGCGGATCGCTAATATTGAAAGGAGTTCTGATTTGGTTTTATTTGATTGAATTTTACGTAAAGAATTACACGGAAAAAGGAAAGCAGAAATGATGCATTGTATTCCGTAATGAGCGAATAACCACGGCTTCGACTGTCTCCAATTTATCCAAGCAACTACCAATTACGAAAATCTCATATTTTCACATGTAAAATGAAATCAATTATCCTGCCTATCCTGTCTCTCCTGCCCCTCATTTTGCAGAAGGTAAAATCCAATCCTTACAACGAAGCGACGACCGGATAAGGCAATTTATCAAAAACATCAGTTTTTGTACTGCTTTCACTACGTAATGAATTTATGAATTACCTTTTTTTTAAATCGATGTTCCAATGAGGAATGTTAGCAATTTGGAACATAATTTATCAGATTTAGCCTACTGTCAATACCTTCCTTGACGAACAGCCTTACTATCAACTGCAACAATTCGAGTTCGACAAACTAAAGCTCGAAAGTCTTTTGTTGAATTGACAGGCGAAGTACAAGTTCTTATGAGTTCGTATGGAGGCTTTTACGCTTGCATGCCCTAATCATATCAACGGAATTATGACCAACTACCCTGAAGTGGACTGTGTGATATGATAATTTATATAACGTTATCAACATTTTCTTTTCAACTTAGAAATTACCCCTTTTGCTTGAAAATCCGGTGCTTTACCTTAAGTTCCACAATGCCCGGCCAAGCACCATCTTGAAGACGATCCTTGAAACCCCGGACTGGGCGTTGATGGTTTTGTAAAAGCGAAGGGACGGACGTATAGCCGGTCGCCCCATTCCCCATTCACTTTTCCTTCCTCGCTCGTCCATCCCCCAAACATTTTTTGTATCACATTTCAGTGCAGTAGTGCAGTGCGGTGAAACCCCAGGACGGACGAGGCAATTATTTACATCTTGACAAATCAAAATATTAGCTCGGCTTTCTAAACATTCGCATTGTCTCTGTGACCTAATTAAAATTGACATTGACTGTGGATAATGGGAGTGTAGATTTGTCATGATTGAATTCCCAGTGCAATGTAAATGCAGTGCCGTGCCGTGTCCGCCCGTATTCTCCGTATGACACATTCGGGATTTTATTGATCAAATAATCCAGGCTTACCTGAGCTAATACACGCACAGCACAGGTGAGTCATTCGTTCGTGGATTTTTAAATCAATTTAAATGCGGTGGTGGTTTGCAGTCAAAGTGAAAACAGCCACACTTTCTTGCATATTGTTGTTGGTTGTTGTGCAGATTTGAGTGAGTCATTTGAGGATTGTTAGTTGAGTTTAGTGGACGTGGTTCGTCGTAGGATGACATCAGATTAAATGAGTAGGTGGTGGTGGATGGATGGGATGCGGTTAGATTAGGAGGGAGGTATGCGGTGTGGTGGAGATGCCGGATGTAAATAATGTATTTGTGTTTTTTTTTGTGTTGATCCCCACAGGCATACATTTGGCAAGAGTGGATTATTACTTTTATGCGAAGCACCAGACCCGTCCAGGTGTGCCATATGCTGCGAATACGAATGAGTGTGTAAACACACTGGGACTCACACCCACTAAACACACTCCGACCAGAAACCAGATAAAAAAGTTGCAACGGTTTCCTCCTGCATTTTGATAGCAAACTCCTTTCTTGGACTACATTACATTACATTTGTGTGGTGGACGGACTGACTAAATCCACAGGTACATGAGAAATTGTTATTTCTTAAATTGCACTGTCAGCTATTTTCGCTTTGTGTGTAATTTTTGACTATGTTTTACCAACAGATTTACTGCAACATAGTTCATCAAAATGCTAAAATTTATTAGAGGAAGTAAAGCCGGGGGAGCGACTGAAAGAATTAGAAGTCAGCAAAGGGAATTCTTTGGTTATCACAAGAGTCAGAGCTATGGATTTCCAACAAAACCGACCTGTATGGCCTATAATAATAAGCTTGACCTGCTAGCAGTTGGAAGTAAATCTGGTCTAATTCGAGTTGTTGGAAAAATCGGTGTGGAGTACAATGGAAATGTTGGAAAAGGAAATACCGAAGATTCTACGAACGTGTTGCAGATTCACTTCATTTCAAAGACGGGACAAGGTCAGGGACGGCTTCTTGTCCTTTGCAGTGATAACTCCTTGCATTTACTCCAATTAGAAGAAGAGTACGAAAATGGAGTTCTGAGGAATCTGAAATCTATATCATTCGAAGGGAAACTGAAAAGGGTAACAAGTGTGACTGTCAGTGCCGAAGAGATCTACGCTTACATTGGTACAGAAAGCGGTAATATTTATTCGTTGGACCTAGTCTCGTTTCAACTCGTCGAGGAGAAAACGATTTACATGGATGTCGTCCTCCAGAATGGCCCTGAGAATTACAAAGTTAACCCAGGTGCAGTTGAACGTATACTGGAGAAAACGGATGATGGCAAACTGCTCATCGGCTATGAACGTGGTCTCATCATTTTGTGGGATTTGAAGGACAAGAAAACCTCAAAGAGCTTTGTAAGCTCACAACAATTAGAGTACTTAACCTGGGTTGTAGACTTCGGGGAAAATGTCCATTCTCAGTTTGTTTCCTCCCACAATGATGGCTCTCACATAATTTGGGATCTAGATTCGCCGGATACTCCAGCCCCAAACAACAACATTGCAAATGGGAGTCCCACAACGACTTATGGCCCATACCCTTGCAAAAGAATAAATAAAATTGAAGTCCACCGTAATAATGAAGAAAGGACTGCAGTTTTCTCAGGTGGAATGCCAAGGTCTGCGTACGGTGACCATTATACCGTGTCCTACATCAAAGAGAAAATAGAAGGCGCACAAGAAAATGGGAATACAACGGAAAGTGGTGATCAGCACGTGGTATTCGACTTGACCTCCCGAGTAATTGACTTTGCTCTAATCAATGCTGAAGATGGACTACTGGCCCTTGTAATTCTCGCCGAGGAAGAATTAATTTGTATTGATTTAAAAGATCCAACACTACCACCTTTTCAACTCCCATATCTCCATTGCCTTCACCCCTCAGCAATTACATGCCTTTACCATACAACTGTAAACAGCAATTTGGTTCAGGAACTTGAGAAACTTGGTCAAGAAATGGCTTCAAGTGGAAAACCATACTCAAAAAATAATTGGCCGATTAATGGAGGGACTGAAACTATTCTAACGGAAGAGAGTGACTGTGAAATTCTTATCACGGGTCATGAAGATGGTTCAATTCGAATCTGGAATACTTCAAGGTCAAAATTAAGCCTTCTCTGCAAGTACAGCAGTGCTCACATATTTACTAAATGAAGAAGAAATTCATCGGGATGAATCTGCTGTTGATGACGATGAAGAGGAGTGGCCTCCGTTCAGGAAAGTCGGTGTATTTGATCCTTACTCTGATGATCCACGGCTTGCAGTTAAGAAAATAGTCTTTTGTCCAAAAACTGGATTTCTTGCCGTTGGAGGGACTGCAGGGCAAGTCATTCTTCTTAACGTCACTTCCAGTGTAGATCACCGGACTACGGACCGTGAGAAGTTGGAAGTAGAGATTTGCAATTTGATTGGAGAGAAGGATGGATCCTTTGTCTGGAAAGGACATTCCTCACTTGATTATTGCAACAAGGAAAGGAGTTCAACTGAAAAACTAAAAGTAGTTTCGCTGATTCAAGTTCAACCTCCTGCTTCTATTACCACGTACGTATTTAATTTAAGCTATAGATTTAATAAGTGGAACATCAAATAATAACTTTTGTCATTATTTCCAGATTTGCAATTGAAGGGGCTCACGGTTTACTGGCAATTGGAACAGCTCATGGCTTTCTACTATATGACATGTTTAAGAAAAAAGTTGTAATGTTCAAAGCAACTCTTAATCCAAATGACATCATGGCAGCTGGAGACACACCAATTTCTAGAAGGAAGTCCATTAAGAAATCTTTAAGAGAATCTTTCCGAAGACTTCGTAAAGGCAGATCCCAAAGATACACCGGTCAACAACAGCAAGCAAGAATAGGAACAACAATGCAAAGTCCGATTGAATCTAAACCAATGGAAAGATCCGTCGAGGCTCGCTCCACTGATGATTCCATGTCATCCATGGTTAGAACAGTGTCATTTTCCAAAACATATATTGTCAGCCTCCAAACAATGACATACACACTTTGGGTCGGAACAAATGCTGGAACTGTATTTATTTACTTAATATCATTGTCTGGCGGCTCAACAGAGAAACGTCATTTGACTTGTACAATTGGGAAAGAAATTCAACTCCGACACGCAGCTCCCGTCCTTGGTATAGTTGTCCTGGATTCAAACTCATTGGAAATCAATGACTTCAGTACTCCACCCTCTGCTTCATCAGGACATCACAAAGTCTTAATTATTTCCGAAGAGCAAGTGAAAATATTTACACTTCCCAGCTTGAAGAATTGGTGTAAATTTAAATTAACTGCATTGGATGGGTCCAGAATTCGAAGAGTTCATGTAAGCACTTTCAAAAGTAGCGTGACTCCAGCTTACAAGGAAAAATGTCTAGTTGTATTCACAAATCTGGGAGACTTGGTCATCGTCAACTTACCCGAATTGAAGAAAGTCTATGATTCATATTGTATTCGTCGAGAAGACATTAGTGCTATTTCCAGTCTAGTTTTAACGGTGAACGGTGAGGCCTTTTACATGTCCAGTTCAAGCGAACTACAAAGAGTCAGCTTGTCATCAAGGAAGTCGCAATCAAAACTTACTGACCAATTTCAAGATGGTTTGAAACTGCATAAAAACCAGGATAATTCCATTCAAGACAATGCGGATGTTACCATTGATTCAATCAGAGATCACACCCTGACCCACAATACCACCGCATCTGGAGCTCCAGCAGGGGCTGTGACTGGGGCCACGAATGTAATCAATGAGGAGAGGCATCCGACCATCACCGAAGAAAATCCAAATGCCCCCACGACATCAACTAACGGAAATAGCGCTACAACTAATCAAATCATAACAGTAACAACTACAACAGTTGTGAATTCATCACTACAAGGTGGCACGGAAGCTTACAGCATTGGAACTACTAGTTTGACCGGGACCGGCCCCGTTGTATTTCAAACAGACAACCAGCACACCGAATACCATGAAACAAGGATTGACTAGGATCAGTGCGGGATATCCGTCCAATTTATTTATAATTTTAGACTTAGTTCTCATTAGGAAATTTATATGTAGTTATTGATTTGATTTTGGGTTTCACACAAGCATGTAACTTGTAGTAGTATTATTAGTAAATGTGGTGTGGTGCAAGTATTAGTTTTGTTATATTTTAAAATAACTCCCGCTACTGCTTTATATTAATGTTAAGGCGTAATACATTATTTCTCTACTATGCGTAAAGTTTAGTTACGCATAACGCGTTTTGTAATATATTTCTACTACTCAATAATAAATCATTACAGCTTTAAGACTTCCTCACATCAAAGTTTTTTGACTCTTTAGTTGCGTTAAAGTGTGGAGTGGAACGGTCGGCTATAACGACAGAATTGTGGAGCCAGGGAATTCGTTTTTGAATGTGCCAATATTCCTATTATCATTTATATCTTGCCACGATTGCCACTGAGTTGGATTTTGGTAAAGATTATATTGATAGATTTCCATACAGCAAAAGTGAATATATAACAGTCACCACTATATATTTTCTACAATTCGCAGCTTCCTGCGATAGCATTTGAAGGAGTTGAGAACTTCTAAAACTAGTAGTGGGTGGCCTTCAAAATTGTGGAAAATGCCGATTCTGAGTACCACTATTTATAAACAAATACAGCGCGCAGCAGGCGTGCGTCATTTTTCGTCCCTTATTTGAAAGGTTTGCTTGTTCCCTTTGGTAATGCACTTTTTTAAAAAAATACACCTCTAAAATTAACCCCAAGAAGGTAAGCTGCCGCTTAAATACATCATTTTATTTTAAGGATAACGACCTGGCAAGGGCAAGCTCACAACCAAACCATGTCTGTTTTCCTTTCCGTGCATTCCATCTTTCACAAAAGTAATACAGCAATCGTCTCAAACAATTCTTTGTAAACTAATAATTTTTAAATCCTAAATTTTTAATTTAATTTAATTTTGGATTAATCTGTAATCCAAAATGTTTCTAAAGTTCTTGCTGTTAAGCCTCCTGGCTTCAGAAATTAGTGCTAAACATGTATATTATTTTTTCTACATCCACTATATTTGTGGGGCGCCAGACGGTATACCAAGTTGCAATATTCTTGCGATCAACAATCAATTTCCTGGTCCAACAATAGAAGCCAACATAGGCGATACTCTTCATGTGTTGGTATTCAACGACATCCAAGAAGGACATGGAACTCAAACGACAACTATTCATTGGCACGGGATTTTCCAAAGAGGTAAGAAATATCACAAGTTAATTTATTTTTTGGAGTACATTTTTGCGCATCTAGTACGTAATACATGTTAAGAAATTGCACCGCCAGACGACGCGACGGTTACTCGAAAGTTCCAAGAGGTTGGTTGATTAGGCGATTTGGCAAAATATGCATTGACCATGCATTTGTTTTATCAAATGACTATCAGCGCTTCTTCAAGGGGTGGCTTTGACTTTGGTTATGCTTAAGTTATACAAAATAATGAAACCTTTCCATTGCCCGTCGTCGCTTTGCGAAATTTGCGCATATTTGGGCAACATCTTCTCTTTCTTTCACAAATAGGCACACCTTTTCAAGACGGTCCAGCAATGGTGACGCAATGCCCGATTGCTGGTGGATCCAGGCAAGAGTATGTTTTTGATTTGAAACAGTCTGGAACTTACTGGTAGTTTCAAATTATTCAAATAGCTAAACTCAGGATTTTGGATACTTATGTTCATTGTGCATTTTAAGGTATCATTCCCATGTCTATTGGCAATACACCGAGGGAATGTGGGGAGCGTTTATTATCCACAACAAGCCCGAAGTCTACGCCGACGAATACAGTGACGAAATCACAATTACCCTGACTGACTGGTACCACTTGTCAGGATATGAAAATACTAAAAAATTCTTATCTCCAAATAACGGCGGTGGCCCCCCAGCTCCAGACTCCATTTTGTTAAATGGTCGCGGTGTTTTCACATGCCCTGCAAACTCTACTACAGCAGAATGTGATCCGACGAAGCAAACCCCATATATTTTTGAAGTTTATCGAAATAAACGTTACCGGATCCGAGTCATCAACACTTCCGCCATTACATCGTTTGTATTCTCCATTGAGGACCACATGCTTACTGTATGCGAAGTGGATGGCGTGGATACTGTTTTAGTTAACTTCAATAATTTCCCACTCTCTCCTGCACAAAGAGCATCCTTCCTCGTCACAACGAATGGGAATAAAAATGAGTACAGGATCAATGCTGACATTACTACGTCGCCTGCTATATTCGTGTCGGACAAGGACATTGAAGATGATCCATCAATCGGAGCGACACCAACAAAAATCGTTTCTCGGGTGCAAGGAATTTTGCGATACAAGGAGATTCTCGAGAGCGATTGCGGTTCCATCGATATAGGCATTGGCAAAAAGAAGAATGCCAATCTAACGTATGGTTTTGACCTTGACCTCCCAAATGCCGAAATGAGATTCCCTGGCGAAATGTCTCTTCAACCTCATGACAGAATCCTGGCGCCTGCTGTAGTTGATCAGGAGATCATACTGAACATCAAGCCAGTAGTGGATACAAACAGTAAGTAGCACTGCCATTAATTAAAGTTTAAAAAATATATAAAATATAGATTTCATTAAACGCTGAACAGATGTTTCCCATTTAACGTTCAACGGAATCGTCTACGAGCCAGGGGCAGAGCCCATATTAGCCGCAGTACTCCTAGGACGACCGATCCAAGCAAATGCGAACGCATTTACTACTGGCTACAATACGGTTTAAGAATACTTGCGATTCTGAAAATCCTATCAAGAAAATATTAATATATTATTTTTAACTGGAAATTGCAGGTTGTACAAATCATTATCAACAATCCTGGCGGCCGTCCACACCCGATCCATCTTCATGGGCACACGTTTTTCGTAGTTGGCAAGGGTGGTTACAATGAATCAAATTATGATCCGATCAGAGACAAAGGCAAACTTGTCTTGAACGGGATCAAACGAGATGTTATTACAGTTTCTGGGATTTCTTGGGTGGTCATTCGTTTTGTCACGGACAATCCTGGCGTGTGGTACATTCATTGCCACATTAATTGGCATCTTCAAGCCGGACTGGCAGCCGTTATCATAGAAGCCCCTGAAGAAGCCAAAAAAACCTTAAAAATCCCAAGTGAGACGAAGCGAATTTGTAAATTAATTGGAGTCGAGGTTTAAGCTAATATGACAGCGTGAAATAGAAATATGGCAGAAATCCGCATTCCTATGCATTAAATGATTCCACTAACAGCTGAGAAAAATGAAAGTTTTGTATATTTTAAGTACTTAGAAGTTTACATCCTATTTATTTTCCAACAATTTAAATGATTTGTGGCGTGTGAATAAAATGAGTTTCTTCACGTTTCAAATTCCTGCAACCTAAACATCAGCTAACGGAAGTAGCACTGCAGCTAATCAAATCATAACATATCTTGTCTGAGAAAGTTCTTCATTATTGTAATAGTCAGATGCGATCAAAAGCCAAGGCCAGTAAACAAGGACAAATATCAAGAACAGAAGTGGGATTATTTTCGAACCATACGCCTCAAGCCCTGCGGCCATTTTTCCAGGGTCAAACCTGCTGGGTTTATCTGGATCCGGTTTAAGTGCTCTCATCCTGAAAAAATGGAAGACAATGCAATAATAAGTTCGTGTTTATTTCAGAAAGCTTTCACTCTTAGACACTTACTTCAAAACAGCTGTGTACTCGAGCAGAGTGAGAAATACAAAGAAGACACATACAACCATCCAAATATCCAATCCTTTTACGTAACTAACCGATGGGGAATTTTGCCTAAAATTAAATGTGATTAGTCATTATTGCCGTCTGGCCCAGCTGCAGTTTTGGTGCTTACCTAATTGCCCCAAACATTGCAATCAATGTCAATAGAGTCGTCATACACAATGTCATTCTTCCAGGAGTAAGTTCAGGAGCGACGAGAAAACTGAGCCAGGATATGACAACAAACAGCGCGCTGGGTACATAGGTCTGGATAACATGGAAACTTAACTTTCTCTTCAGAATGACAGTAAAACGGAGTCCGGTATAGTGACCTGATTCAACAAAACATACAGAAAAATCAAATTTAATTTATACACAAATTATACAATTCATATTGCCTTGTACCTGCTGAAGTAATAATTGTAAAGTAATCGGTATCTCCAAGTCCTACGTCATAGTTTGGGAGAACCAAGCCCTTTTTTATAGCAGCCTCCTTATTTTGTTCCCATCCGAGCTTTAATGAATCGTCCATATACGCGTAGGACTTCAGATCAATATCACACCGCTGCGTGTCTGCAATAATTTTTTCAATTAGAAATTTGGAATGTAATATACACAAATTATTCGCGCAATACCTGCCGGATAGTAACGAAAGTCTACTTGACAAGACATTCCAACCGCTAACCTGTAATTTTGTGTATTAAACAATACCAACTCATCAGCAATTTAAAGTGTTTTCGATTTGTGAATATATTTTCACACTATATGTGTTTGAAGTACCTTGCAGAATAGCGAATCCGGCTATCATTGTAAACTCTCAAAGAAGCAGGAAGGGACATCAATTTTGGCTGATCCACTTTCTTGACATGATCTATATGAACAAAACAAAAATCAACGGTTTCTTGTTCAGTCAAATTGACCAGCTATTTTAAACAAATTATATTAGATTTTTTAATATCATAAAGCAAAAGTTACCAATATATATGTCTGGATGCCACATTTTATCCAACAAAGAAGGATGCAAAACCGCATAATTCCAATTGTTTGCCATGTGCTGCAATCGAGGGTCGACCCAGGACATCCTAAGATTTATCTCTAGGGTCATATCCTACCAATAAAATCAAAATGCAACATTGAAACTTAAACTTAAAAATAAAACCATAACACTTTACATTCTAATATCGTCAATTAATAGTACGAACCCCACTAATTTCTATTATATCACGTATGTCAAACACAGTCACGGCAATGTCCACAGCGACTGGATTTCCGTCTGTATAACAATGAATGTGTACGGTCATAAATCTTTTACATTAATAAGTACATCTAGAGTACGAATTTATACTATACTTGGTGGCAGGGGTGGATAATTGATATCATAATCACTGGGTATTCCTCTCGGTGTGTTCTCCGAAATGCCTCTAACAGTTCTTCCGGGATTCTTGAAGAACTTCCGTTATGTTATTGTGTATTTTGTTGCGTTGCACTTGTTGGCAAAATGCCCTGAAAGACGAAAGAAACCTCAGAGTTAGTTTTCATTTTAACTACAATTTTTGATGTAATTATTTTCACCTTTAAACATTAAACAAATTAAATCTTCAAGCAAATTTCGAACCTTTGCAGCATGCAGGTCAGCAACGCGAAGCAAACCACGCTAAACAAATCGCAACGGATTTCCATATTTAACCTGTTTTATTGAGAAATAATAGAATTGTGGATAATATCGCTGATGCGTGCACAAATTACCTGACCGCATTCAATTACAAACACTTACCACTAAGTAAGCGGCATCATTTATCAACCAGACTCCTTTGGGTAGGATGGAAGAGTCATTCCAATCGCAATGGCATCTTCTTTCGGATCTATTTTTGACGCCCTGAGCATATAAACATCTACAGTCTGCATTTCTCGGATGTGTCGGGGAGATTCACTTAATGCCAAAAAAAATTTCTCTGATTCCGCACAAGAAATCAGGCCAAAGCAAGTCCACAGCGTTTTATTAGCGTTAGCCACAAATATGCATAGAGAACCACAATGAAATAGGAAGGTAGCCAAGTTATACGATGTCGTGCTATTGTTAGCCCAATAATGCAAGTATCCTTACCTCTTCAAATATAATTCCAAATTTGAAAATTAACTTGATAAAAATGTTCTTCTGACATGCTTATATTCTCACAATGCGATGTAGCCAACATCAAGTAAGCGTTGTTGATAAAAGAAATCAGGACTATCTTATCTGACTATGATTGAAGGAGACCTATGAGTACTAATAATGGAGCAAATCACATCTATCATAAACATGCTGAATTAATGTGTAACACTGTTTCAGGGTTATTCATTTTTGATACAATAAGAAAGTCAATAAGAACACTTTAATCAATCTAATTTAAAATATATTTAATTTGTACGGTACGTCGGCTG